>VMDO01000904.1:0-246265 GCA_007922755.1 Pedetes capensis | reverse complement strand
TGAGTTCGTGTTCGTTCACTCAAAATAATTTTCTCTAATTCTATCCATTTTGCTGCAAATGACCTTATTTCATTTTTCTTGATTGCTGAGTAGTATTCCATTGTGTATATATACCATAGTTTTTTTATCCATTCTTCTGTTGAAGGGCACTTTGGTTGATTCCATATCCTTGCTATTGTGAAAAGCGCTGCATTGAACACAGAGATGCAGGTGTCTCTGTGGTATGATGACCCATCTCCCTTTGGGTAAATTCCCAATAGTGTTATAGCTTGGTCATATGGTAGATCTATTTTTAGTTTTTTGAGGTACCTCCATATTGATTTCCACATTGGTTGCACCAATTTACAGCTCCGCCAACAATGTAAGAGTGTTCCCTTTTCCCCGCAACCTCGCCAGCATTTGTTGTTGTTTTATTGATCTTGGCCATTCTTACTGGTGTAAGGTGAAATCTCAGCGTTGTTTTGATTTGCATTTCCCTAATGGCTAGGGATAATCCCAGTGTTAAATGATCAAGAAAAAAGGTAGAGAATGAAGAATTATTAAAAGCTCCCTTTACTAGGTGATCCTGGCAGAAAAATTAATAATATGCGTTAGTAGGATCTTTATCCATGTTAACAAATATATCATTCTAATGACAGATTTTTGGAGTTGGCAGAGATCTCAGAGTACTGCTTTCAACCATGGGGAACCCCGCCCCCCCTCCCCCCGTCCCCAGGAGACATTTAGCAATGTCCTAAGTCAATTTTTGATATCCCAACTCAGGGAACACACTGGCACCTAGCAGATACAAGCCAGGGAAAATGCTAAACATCTTCCAATGTGCATTACAGCCCCAACAACAAAGAATTACCTGACCCAAAATGTTAAAAGTGCTAAAGTTAAAGACACTCTGTCTTACAGCAAAGTTTTTTCATGGGGGCAGTACTACCTCCTAGTGGGCCAGTTAAAATTCTAGTTGCTAGAGCTGGTGTGGGAAGAGTGCTGTCAACCGGAGTAAGCAAAGATCCAGTCCAAAGACACATCATGCAATGTGCAAGAAAATTCTTCTGCAACACTGTACCACATTCTACTCAACTTTGAAATGTCCCATGATTCACATAGGTATTAAAGCTCTATGATTATCTGAGCCTACAGCCCAATTCCACTGCATGTACAAACATAAGGATTTTTTTGCATGTCTTAAAAATCCTTATTTTGGAAATGGAACTATTAACTGAATCAAAAGCCAACAGTATTTTGTTTGATTTAGAACTTTGTCGAGAGTTGTTAATAATTTTGGAAAAATCACATCACTAATAATGCCATTTGTGATATTTGAGTGGCCAGTAAAACAAAAATGCATCAGTCTGCTGGTGTCGCTGTCGCATACATTGTTATTCTATCTATAGACACAAGCTTTTCAATATCTCATTATGTCTTCTTCCAGTGTACTCAGAACCAAGCATTTATATATTAAAATACATTAATAAGTTATTTGTATTGCTATTTTATGTAACAATTGTTGTTTTGTTGTTGTTAGGTGCCATCAAGTCAGTATCCAACTCATAGCGACCCTACGTACAACAGGCAAAACACTACTGTCAATGCTTCTCTGCTGTTCATAGGGTTTTCAATGGCAGATTGATTTTTGGGAGTGGGTTGCTGGGTCCATCTCCCAAGCCTACAGCACATGGTGTTCCCAGGCGGTCTCCCATCCAAGGACTAACCAGGCCCGACACTGCTTAGTTTCTGAGATCTGATGAGATCGGATGCCACAGGACTACAGCTGCACACATATAACAATTGTTGTTGTTGTTAGGTGCCATTGAATCGGTATCTGACTCATAGCAACCCTCATAGGGTTTTCAATGGTTGACTGTTTCAGGATTACCTTGGGAGTGGATTGCCAGACCCTTCTCCCATTTTTGTGGTGCTTGGAATTGAACTTGGGACCTCAGAGACTGCAGCGCAGCGCTCTACCACCTGAGCTAAATCCCAACCCATATAACAATTGGGGACTCTGTATTTCGAAATTACACAGGTAGGTAGGTTATATTATGTATGGATTTCTTTTCGTGGCAGCCAAGAAGACACTCTAAGTCATATGCTAGTAAAAAAGGGGGCACTGACCATATCCAGTAGGGTTGAGAATCTTTGCTATACATATTATCTCTCTCAATCCTTTCACTTCATGGTAGTCAAGTTGGAAATATAGAAAGGAGCCCATCAGTACTCCTGAAGGCAAGTCTGGGATATTTTCCAAAACAGGTCATTCTCTTCCATTCCCATCTTATATCTATCACTGGATGTCTGAGAATGAGAGACTGCCTGATTCAAATTTACACAAATATTCCCTTCAAATATGCAATATAAACCTGACCTGAACAGCATCTCACACAGTATATTACCATGGGAACCACGACAAGGACAAATGAGGAAACATCATCACCAGCCCACTAAAAAACTAAGCTTTCTTCCTCTGATTATTTGTCTGTGCAAGTCTCCTCCATGCAAAAACAAACTAAAGGGAAAAGAGAATGACTCATCTCAGAGGTTTCTAATTTGGTAAGATTAAATCACCACAGGCCTAACGTTTCCTTTGGAACAAAATACCACAGACCAGACTTTGGAAGGAAAACAAGCCTAATCATCCAGCTGAGCAGTCCCACACCTCATTTGATCCATTCATATGGGGTCCAGTTTTCATTTCACTCTAAATGCCAGGGAGAACAAATGCCAGTTCTGATTACTCTGACTCCTTAATATGATTTTTGGTAATATCCTTCTTGAAACCTTAATTTTCTCTCTTGTTTACTTGCTAGGCAAAAACTAATTGAGTGCTCCTTGTTTAAAATACTGTACAGAATGCACTAGGGAATTATAAAGTAGAAGACAATCTGCCTTTGAGAGTGTTACTACCTAAGAAGGAGACAGAACAAATAGAAACATATAAACATAAGTACAGGGCAAAATCAAGGAGACTATAGAAGAGCAATATGTGAGTATTAAAGCATCATAAGTCAAATCTCACAAAAGAGACTTGTAGGGAGGTAAAAGCCAAAAGGCAATTCTCTGAAGTCTCCTTTTTAATTTTCTATGATGCAAGTTTTCTCTTTCGAATCTTTTCTGTCTAGTGAGGGTCCAAGAAATGCTTACTTGAAATCTAGCCTTTTTATCCCAGGAAGGCACAATGCTATCTGAGTGTGAAGTCACAAGTGACAGTTCTGCCTGCAGAAGAAATGACGGTAGGTCCCTTTAGGGCAGATGACCTTTCATTTACAGCATTGCAGAAGAAAAACAGAACTATCCCCTGTTAATCTCTAATGCATCAACAACTTTTCTTCTTATTTTTTTCTTCTGTAAAAATTAGAGAACAGTAACTTCAATTACCTATACTTCACAAAGAAATTGTGAAAGGGCTAAATAAGCCAGATTCAGAAAGACAAACATTACATTTTCTCTTATATGCAGAATCTACATTTTTTAAAGAAAGACAGAAAGTAAAAGAGAGACTATTTGGGAGGAGGAAGGGGCTCAATGGGATACATATGTGCGTGAAAATGGCATAATGAAATCCATTATGTTGTACAATGAATATAGGTTAATTTTCTGAAAAGAGCTTAGGCTGTTGTTGTTGTTGTTAGGTGCCATCGAGTCGGTATCCGACTCATAGCGACCCTCTGTACAACAGGGGAAACACTATTGTCAGTGCTTCTCTGCTGTTCATAGGGTTTTCAATGGCAGACTGATTTTTGGGAGGGGGTTGCCAGGTCCTTCTCCCAAGCCTACAGCTTCTGGTGTTCTCAGGCGGTCTCCCATCCAGGTACTGACCAGGCCCGACCCTGCTTAGCTTCCAAGATCTGATGGGAGCTTAGGCTAAATGCTCTGTATTTCCAGGGGGCAAAATACCTTCACATAGTAAAACAGATCCTAAGAAGGAATGGTTCATTCTTTGTTTCTTACATATTCAAGTATGAATCACCTCTTCCTGGCCAAAGGGCTGTTTTCTTAATGTGTATTTTACCCACAGATTTCTTCTGGGTAGAAAAGACCTCACTTGGGCTAATTTATAAATTCTCTACTAGAATCAGTCTTTTAAAGAATTAGGTCAATTTTTTTTTTTCAGAAACCCCTACTTTGATACTAATGCTTCTCCATCTGAGGTTTTATTCATTCACTTAAAATGTACAGAGGACCTGCAATGTTCTACGAAACTTGTAGAAATCCTTGCCTCCATCATGAAGCTTCAATTCTAGAGGGGACAGAGAATAAGGGAGAAGGAAACAAGTAATACATTTGATAATAACAAGTTCCAGGGCGGAAAGAGAGGAACAGGGAAAAGGGACCAAGCATTAGAGGTGAAGGTTTACAATTTAAAATAGTGTAGTCAAGGCAGGTCTCAATGAGAAAGAGACCTGAATAGTTATCAATTCCTAGAAAACTCACCTTTCTGTCTAAATTACAGGTCAATTCATAACTTGCTTCACTTTTTCCACACTTTTATATTACCATTTTTATTACTACATGTGATTTTGAAAAAGGTCCATTTCAACTAAGATGGAGTATCTGCCCCTCTATAAAAATGTCTTTCCCCTCAAAAAACTGTTCTGTATATCTGCAAAAACAAATTAGAAAATAGAAAGAAGCAGGGAGGAAGAAGTCACCCTTGACAAAACTTAAAAATAATTATAACAAAATACTAAAGATACAGAAATGGCCCTAATAGGAAATGTGTGGGATACAGAAAAACAGTGAAATTTTACTGAGATCCAGAAATCTATTTGTATAATGATATGAAATACATATTGTTCTCCAGTATGATAGGCAAGACTACTAAAAAAGTTCTGGAGATGTTGTCACTTAACAATGTGAAGTGTACACTAAAAACAGTTAAGACAGCTACCTATGTTGGTTTGTTTCACCATAATTTTTTTTATTTGTAAAGATGACAAAAATTCTAAAAGGAACACAAATTTCTTCAGATAACAACAAATTATAATACTGTAGTCTAGAGAATAGTATCATATTGACAACATTGTTTTAAAATTTTAAGGCCATATTCTATTCAACCAAATTATATTAAAAGTAGTATTCTAAGTCAGGAGGGAAGAAATAAATTATTCAATTAATGATGTTGAATGATTTTGTAAGATCTAAGGAAGAAATACAGTTAGAATACTTGTATCATGACATACATAAAATTAAACTCCAGAACCAAATAGTTCAGTATCAAGTGTGACATTTCAAAACAACTAGAATAAATATCTGCAGCCATAGCCCTATGGCATCCGATCCCGCCAGATCTCAGAAGCTAAGCAGGGTTAGGCCTGGTTAGTCCTTGGATGGGAGACTGCCTGGGAACACCAGGTGCTGCAGGCTTGGGAGAAGGACCTTGCAGCCCACTCCCAAAAATCAATCTGCCATTGAAACCCCCTATGAACAGCAGAGAAGCACTGACAATATTGTTTCACCTGTTGTATGTAGGGTCTCTATGAGTTGGATACCGACTCAATAGCACCTAACAACAACAGAATAAATATACAGATAAACATCTTATTTTGGAATGAGAGTATTTTTATAAAAATAAAAACAATAGAGAAGATAAATATACTAAATTTATCTTCAGTAATTGAAAGTACTGAAATACATAGAAATGAAAACATCCTATCTGTGAAAAAAACTTACCATATACAAAACCAAAAGGTAAAGAGACAAAAATGGATTGCAAGGTACTTGACAATGTATTGATAACCTTAATGCAGTATATAAATAGCTATTGTGTATAAATATGTAAAAATAACAGATATAAATGTAGAAGTCATAAAAGAATAAAAATTTTTACATGTCCAATAAATGCATAAAAAACTGCATGACTTCAATAGCAATTAAAGAACTAGTAACTAACCTACAGGCTCCCCCATATATCTGTTAGCTTGTCATGCTGTAGGGGCTTAGCATTTTGTTGTGATGCTGAAAGCTTTGCCACCAGTATTTCAGATACCAGCCGAGACACACACATGGTGGACAGGTTTCAGCAAAGCATCCAAACAAAGACAGACTAGAGAGAAGGATCTGACAGCCCACTCCCAAAATTGAAAACCCTAAGAATAGCAGAGAAACACTATCAGATATAGTGCTGAAAGATGAGCACCCCAGGCTAGAAGGCATTAAAGAAACACCTGGAGAAGAGTTGCCTTCTCAGAGTCAATCTTAATGATAGGAGTGGAATAAAGCCCCTCCTTTTACTGAAATGGCACAACTCAAAAGGAGAAGAAACATAGTGACTACAACAATGGGTTCAAACATAAAAGGACCATGTGCCTGGCAGTTTTGGGGAGTACTTCATTCTGTTGTACATACAGTTGCTATGAGTCAGATTTGACCGATGGCACCTAACAACAACTCACAGACTACTTATTCTATCCACACACTGCCATAACTATTAAATGCCCAGCTTAATTTTATTTCTCCACAACTGTTCAAGGTAGAAAGAAAAATATTCCCTTATTTTCCAGATGAGAAAACTAAGTCATAAAGGGGCACATTCCAGGGCCAGTCTCACTTCAGAGCTGTTCTCCTAATCACTGCACTAGTCAGTCTCCAAAAACAAAAATAAAAAGCAGAAAGCATTTCAGTGTACCAAATGTTGTCTATGGCATGCTCCACAAGTCAAATGCCCCACTGCCTGTTTTTGCACTGCCTTAAAGCTGAAAATGGTCTTCAAAATTGTTCTGACACATGAAAATGATAAAAGTTTAAACTTCAGGGCCCATACATAAAGTATTGCCAGTGTATTGTCAATAGCTGCTTGTGTGCTATAATGATAGAGTTGACTAGTTGCAGCAGTGACCACACTGGCCTGCAAACCTGAAATATTTGCCATCTGGACCTTTGCGGAAAGTGTGCTGACTCCCCACATGGGATGTGGTAAACTGAGTGACCGCACTGTCACTGTAAATGCCAAGTGAATATAATACAAAGCAAGAAGTGTATATACTACTTGACCTAGTAATTTTAGCTTATCAAAAAGAAATGTAATTTCACAGCATTTTATGTAAAAAGTACTGTAGCAGAGCTGGAGGTGTAGCTCATGGTAGGGTACTTCCCTACCATGTGCAATTCCCTGGTTTCAATTCACAACACAGCAAAAAAATTCAGTCAATCAATCAATCATAAAAATATTGAAGTAGTGTAAACAACCCAAGAAGTCAGACCCCAGGCCCTAAGATTAGAGCTGGGACAGGCAAATATGAGGTGCATGGTTAAATACTGAGCCAATGTCTTAACTCTCCCAAGAATAAAACAGCTTTCCAGGTTCATCAAGTAACACCCATTAAAATTAGCATTCTTGAATTTCTGTTATTCTGAACTGTTATTTACAACATATTGAAATTATTACTCAAGTTACATATTTATCAAAGAAGACATTTTTAAGATTGAATTATATGAAATAGCAAATATTCAAAGGTTTATGACACATTATTATCATGAAATCAAGAGGCAGAGTAAACACATTCCAGCTCAAGTGTAGATGAACCCAAACTGACAGTTCCTTTTCAGCAAAATAACACCCATCATATAAATTAATATAATTACTTACATTTTGTTTTATAGTTTTGTTGACATTTAAGTAGCAAATGTGTTTCACTTCATAAATGTAAAAGTGCCATAAACTAAGACATTCACTTCATGTTTAAATATACTTAAGTAACATTTTAACAAACATAATTAAATTAAACTGGAAGTAGGATGGTCTCTCTCTAAAAGGGGTCTGTATATTTCACAAGTTTGAGAACCACCTATATATCTCTTGAACCTTAAAAGCATTCTAGCACATAATTTTGAGGAAAAAACAAATAATAACTCTCACCTGCTCTATCTCACAAGCTCGGAATTGGTAGGCAACAGCAGCGAATAAGCATTAGGATGAGGAGGAAATCGTAACACAGATGATTCCATATTCAAAACAAAGCAATTAACCTTTGTATACCAAACATTAGACTTTCTCTACATAAATATACAAAATATAGTAATAATATCTAACATTTTCAAATTGATTAGCCACGTGCCATGCATTTTCTATGTATACAACATTTTATATGCATCCCCTTGAAGAATAACTACCACATTGTATGAAGTAGGCACCTACACATTCCTGCTTCAAAGATGAAAAAGCTGAGGCACTCAGAGGTTCAGTAATTTGCCCAAGGTAATGGAGGTGGGAAGAGGCAAAACCAATACTTGACCTGACTGTCTCATGCCGAAGGAAGCTGGTTTTCTTTTTCATGAATCCACCTCAACAAATGGGAGCAATTATTATGAAATGTATGTCTGCAGTTTACTAGGGTGAGAACACATACTTTTTTCAAACCCAGCTACATCCCTTTGTGCACCATAGCTTCTGATGGGGTCTTCCAAGAGCTAGAAACCTTTCCAGAATTCTGTTTTCCTCAATTGGCAGTAGGCTTCCCTTGGTAAGATGTGGGGCAGACAGAAAAAGTTTACTTTTGAAAGATTTATAGCAGTGTAAACATTAATTTCCTCTTGTTCTCAGGATTCTGAAGGTCTCTCCCCCAGTTCTTCCTCCCTTTGTGTACTTGCATTTGAAAATGCTGGACTAAGCCAAGAGGCATGCCAATAAAGTGCTGAAGGGAAGGAGCCAGAAACATCACCACCAAATTTATGTGAGAAGAAACTAGGAAGAATATACTTTAAAAGAATAAGATTACTTTGTCTCCATCTCCTAGGTATTTCCTGCCTAGAATAAAGCACTAATGATAAAGAACTTCAATTTCATTCCCCATCAGCAAACAGTGTTGTTTTCATTTTTAAAAATCAACCAATATGATTTAACAGGATTATAACTTTTAGAAATGAAAAAAAGGTTATTCGGTGCTATGGTTCCCAGCACTATCAAATGCTACTGTCTTGAATAAAATATACATTTTACTGAAAAATAAAGATTTTAAAGTGCTACACAGTCTACCTCTCTAAACTTCTTTGAAGGTAGGCTAAAAGGGCCAGGGGAGTGTTTATACCTCCAAAAAAGCATACCCAAAACTACGTAGCCTTTTTTTCCCCAATACAATTACCACCTTCAAATAACTCTCCTGTACCAAACTACTTTATTATATGGATATATTAAAATAGTAGCTCTGGGGTTTAGCTCAGTTGGTAGAAGGCTGCTCTGCACTCTTTGAGGCCCTGTGTTCGATCCCCAGCACCAAAACGACAGAAGGATGTAGCAAGCCCCTCCTGAAGAAATCCCAAAAGAATGAGCCACTGAAAACCCTCTAAGGCTTGCAATGAGTCGGACCCAACTCCACAGCACCCACCAACAACATTAAAACAGAAGGTTCAAAACCAAATCCAAATCCCTCTGTGAACCAGTACCAGTATTTTTGCCTTGAAACAAGCAAAACCCTAGGGAGACACTATTAAAGCCAATTTTCACAGACAATGAAAAACATCTGGAAAATTATTAATTATTATATGAATAGTATAATCAGAGTATTAATCAGACTGGATTTTAAAATTATTTTTATTATTTTGCAGGTTGAACCTGGGGCCTTACCCATGCTAGGAAAGTGGACTACACTCCCAGCCCATTTTTATTTTTTATTTCGAGACAAGTTCTCACTAACACACCCTCCCTCTGGCCTTAAACTCGTGATCCTCCTTGTCTCCACCTCCTGAGTTGCTGGGATTAAGGCACATGCCATGACCCTCAGCACAAAATGGGTAATATTAACAGTAACAGGAGTCACTGCCACTACAGCAATCACAGAAGGAGCCATCATCACCATCAGAGTAGCTGTCATCTTGGTCCTTCTAGTAAGAGACTGAATGCTTACTATGTGCTGGACGCCATTCTGAGTGCACTACAAGGATCATCTCATATATTCTCACATGACAAGTTTGCCAGAGTGACACAGGTCTCCAAGCCACAATCTGTGGATTCAAATCCTGCCCCACCCCTCAGTGTCTATGTGATCTTGGACAAATTACTTTAACCTCTCAATGCCTCATTTTCCTTATTAGTAAATGGAAATAATAATATTATCTGCTTCACGGGGTAGTTGTGAGAATTAAATGTTAAAAATATGTGATACACTGGGAATAGTGTCTGGCACATAACAAACACCACACATAATAAATACCATAAAGGCTAGCTATTAGTAATTATTAGTATTAATGTTGGTATTCAGTTTCAGAGATGAGGAAACCCAGGCACGGGGAGGCTAAATCACTTGTTTGTGGTTGTATGCCTGGAGCCGTAGCACTGTGGCATCCAATCTCTGATCTCTGAAGCTAAGCAAGGTGGGTCTGGTTAGTAGCTGGATGGGAGACTGCGTGGGAACACCAGATACTGTAGGGTTAGGAGAAGGACACAGCAACCCACTCCCAAAACTCAATCAGCCATTGAAAACCCTATGAATAACAGAGAAGCACTGACAAAGTGTTTCACCTGTTATATGTAGGGTCGCTATGAGTTGGATACTGACTCCATGGTACCTAACAACAACAACATGGTTGTACAGCTAGTAAACACTGGGTTGGGCATTTGAACCTAGAGAGTCTGACTCTGGAGTCCACACATTTAATCACTTCAAAAAAATCCCCTGTATCTTTCATGTATATATGTTTTTATATTTGAATCATGGGAAAGGGAGGGAGTTCATCAAATAAGACAACTGGTACAAGCTGACATTATGACTGTCCTGGAACCTAGCAGCTAAGTACCCACAAGCTCAAAGACCTCTGCTGGATGCTGAGATTGCCCTAAATACCACATGGTCCCACGTGTGGCTTGAAGTTCATGTTCTTGGGAGGGAGAATATACATACAAATATTCAACTTGGAATAACAGTGGACAATTGTGAAAACAAAAACAACAAAAAGAACATTTTAAAATAGTCTTTCTGGGCGCCAAAAACAAATATACTTCTTTAAAACGTCCTTCCCATACCCTCCCCTTCCTCCATACTCTTTGGTCCATGAAGTTCTCTATCCAAGATCACCTCTTTAACCACATTATAGTTAATGTTATTATTACTTCAGGCACTGTTTTGATCTTTTTGGTACGTATTTTTATGCAAGAAAGTATTCAAGGCCAAACTTAATAGCAAGGAAAAGAGGCTGAACGAATACCTCAGTAGTAGAGCACTTGCTTAGCATGTGCAAAGCCATGGATTCAATGACCAGCACCACAAGGGGGAAAAAATTTTGTCCCAGGACGTGTAATACCCTTTTAGTGAGGCTCTGTCCCAAAAAACCAAAAGCAAATAAACAGAAAAAAACAAAGAAGAATGATGAAGATGAAGGTGGCAAAAATTTATTCTTCTGGCCATAATATTATCTTTTCCATATAACTTATTCCTTTACAGTTTCAGAAAGAACGTGTTCTGTTAGGTTTGAAAGATTATGGTCAAAATGGTTACTCACCAGTACCAGTTACTTGTAGGATACTAAGAGGAAATTATTTGTACATAGCAAGGAAATCTGAAGTTGACAGTTTGTTTTCAATTTTTTTTTTATAAAAGCAACAAACAAATAAAGTCAATGGCACTTTTTCCTTTACTGAAAACCTCTAAGCCATAATAATAATGAAGCAGATTAATGAAAGTACAGCTTTTAAAAACCTTTAAAATAGCCCATTGTTGTGGTTATTAGAAGCCACTCGGTTGGTATCCATGGACTGATAGCGACCTTACATACCACAGGAAAAATACTATTGTCAGTGCTTCTCTGCTATTCATAAGGTTTCAATGGGTGATTGTTTTTTGGGAGTGGGTTGTCAGGTCCTTCTCCCAAGCCTATAGCACCTGGTGTTTCCAGGTGGCCTCCCATCCAAGTACTAACCAGGCCCCACCCTGCTTGGCTTCCAAGATCTGCCAGGATCAGATGCCACACAGCTATGGCTGCAGGCCAAAAGGCACATTGCATTAAGAAAGTTGGAAGCCAGGTGTGGTGACACATTCTTGTAATTCCAGCACTTTGGAAGCTAAGGTAGGAGGATCAACTCAAGTTTAAAGCCAGCATGGTCTACACAGTGAGTTACTGGCCAACCTGAGCTAAACACAGTGAGATTCTATCTCAAAAAAGAAAAAAGAAAAAAGAAGCAAAAGAAAGAAAAGAAAAGAAAAAAAGTAATAAGAAAGTAAGTTCTTCAGGTTGATAACAAACAGCCACTTTTCTAGACAAAAATCAAGTATTTAGTTTCTATTCACTAAATCTGAGTGGCCTATAGTCATGCCACTGCAGCATCTGATCCCATCAGATTTCAGAAGCTACACAAGGTGGGGCCTGGTTAGTACTTGGATGGGAGACCACCTGGGAACACCAGGTGCTGTAAGCTTGGGAGACTGACCAGCAACCCACTCCCAAAAAACAGCCATTGAAAACCCTCTGAATAGCAGAGAAGCACTAACAATACTATTTCACCTGTTGTACATAGGGTTGCTGTGAGTTATACACCAACTAGAGGCAACTAACAGCAACAGCAAATCTGAATGACTTCTTATAATAGGCTTCTCAGATGTGGTCAATGTGACAGACAGTTAAAAATAAAAAAATAGTTAAAACTTTAGAGCTGGTCAGCCAGGTGCATAAGGAAATAGCATGCCAGCTTCTGATACTTTTCTGTGTCCTAACACCAGGATAAGAGGCCCTAGGAAGATTAATGCATGATCTTCAGGTAAAATAGGATATCTTAATATAAAAGAGGGCTGAGGTTTAACTCAGTTGGTAGAGTGCCTGCTTTGTACTCTCTGAGGACCTGGGTTCAATCCCCAGCACTGCAAAAATGGGAGAAGGATGTGACAATCCACTCCTGAAAACAATCCTGAAACAATCAGCCATTAAAAACCCTCTGAGGGTTGCCTTGAGTCAGACTCAACTACATAGCTCCTAAAAATAACAACAATGCCCACAAAAGAAGCACTTATGTATTCTCCAACATCAACAAATCAAAATGTATCAAATTCTTCCAGTGCCATCAAAAAATAACACAAATGAAAAACAAAAAACTGATGTAAAAATACATAATCTTAATGAGATTTTTATATCTAAGAGTATAATGACAGGAGAAGGATGTGGCAGTCCACTCCCCAAACAATCAGCCATTAAAAACCCTAGGAGGGTTGCTATGAGTTAGACCTAATTCAATGGCACCTAACAACAACAACAGAATGATGAGTTTTTATCAAATAAAGCAAGGATATCTCATAAAATAAATACCACAGACCTTTTGGGTATTTAGCAGAGGGGTCAGTTAGTGTCACAGGACCATATGTGGCCTTCCAAAAGTCAAGGAAAAGCATGGTGGGGGAAAAAAATGAAATAAGCAATTCTCCTAAAGATTAAATGAATAAGCACATTAATCTCATATTTTTCCACTGATATTAGTATAATAATTGAATATGCTATTAAAATTTTAAGAAAAACTAATGGGTTCTTTTGTTCTTTGTCTAGGATAGATCTCTCCAATTTTTACCAATTTAAAATTCATAGGACAGAACTCTAAAGTAAATATGAACATTCAGAATTGCACATATAATTTTTATCAAGTGTTTCCTTTATTTGGTCCTATATCATACACATCATATGCTTGTTGTTGTTGTTAGGTGCCGTCGAGTCGGTATCCGATTCATAGCGACCCTCATAGGGTTTTCAATGGCAGACTGTTTCGGGATTGCCTTGGGAGAGGATTGCCAGGTCCTTCTCCCATTTTTGTGGTGCTGGGAATCGAACTTGGGACCTCAGAGACTGCAGCACAGCACTCTACCAACTGAGCTAAATCCCAGCCCCCACACACACACACAAATATACATATATCGGACTGGGGTTTAGCTCAGTTGGTAGGCTGCAGCTCTACACTCTGAGGCCCTGAGTTCTATCCCCAGCACTGCAAAAACAAGAGAGAAGGATGTGGCAATTCACTCCTGAAGTAATCCCAAAAAATTCAGCTATTGATAACCCTGGGAAGGTTGCTATGAGTCAGACATGGCTGGAGAGCACCTAACAACAACAACAAATAGATAGCTAGCTAGCTAGATAGATGTATACATACATACATACATATATATATATGTATATGTATATGTATATATATATGTATGTATGTATGTATACATACATATATATATTACATATATATGTATATGTATATATGTATATATATGTATATGTATATATATGTATATATATATTACATATATACATATATATACATACATATATATGTATATATGTGTAATATATATGTAATATATATACATATATATACACATATACATATATATGTAATATATGTAATATATATGTAATATATATATATATATTACATCACATTGAGATGGAATAAATTGAGCCCTCTAAAAAGATGCCTAAGTCTTAACTTTCAGTAACAGTAAGATTTTACTTGGAAACAGAATTTTTGCAGATGATCATATTAAGAAGAGGTCATTAGTAGTGGGCCATAACCCAATGACTGTGCTCTTTGTAAGAAGGGGAATTTGGACAAAGACAGACATGAAGAAAGAAAATATCATCTATAAGCCAAGGGACAGTTTACTATCATAAAGCAAGAGAGGAATGAAGCAGTCTTCTCACCACCATCAGACAGAATCAATCCACCATCAGAAGGAATAAATTCTGTCAACACATGGATCTTGGACCTTGCCTAACTTTGTTTTAGGTTGCCATAACAGCATACTGTAGATGGGGCAATTTATAGAGAAAGGATATTTACTTTTTACAGTTCTGGAGGCTAAGAAGTCCTATACCAAGGTGCCTACTTCAGATAGGGCTCTTCTTCTTCATTAATCCATGGCAATAAGTGAGAGGTTGAGAGAGGGCAAGAGAAAGTAAGAAGTTGAACTTACAGCTTCAGGCCCTTCTATTTAAGTCCTGAAGCCTTTATCCTCACAATGTAAACCCTTCTTATTCAGCTCCATCTCTCAACACTGTGGCAGTGGGGATTGCTTCCAACACACACGTTTTGAGGGACACATCCAAACCCAGCTGACATCTAGCCTCCAGAACTACGAGACAATACACTTTGGTTGTTTAAGCTACTCGCTTTGTAGTACTTTGTTCCAACAGTTTCAGGAAAAGAATACACACGCTGTGGATGGAGTTGGGGAGAGCTTGCACAGGGTGGCTGGAGGTTCAGGAACCCTCTGAGTGCTCCCATAGCACACACATGAACAACTCCACACTATGGGAAATGGTGTGGAAAACCTGCAGTTTAGATGGGGATAGGAAGGATGCTTAGCAAAAATTTTAAAAACAATGTTATGCATTTGGTAAAACACATTTTATGGGTTTTACTTAATTTACTCCTCAAAACTACACTGTGAATGAAATTAAAAAGGATCATTATCTTCACTTTATTGGCAAGGAAAGAGACTTGAAAGTTTTGGCCAGTATCTGTCTATTTGGCTTTCTCCCCCACAGACATTTTCTTCTCCCTCCCAATCACACACACACACACACACACACACACACACACACACACACACACACAATGGAGTTTAGAGAACCATATCCTCAAATATGACATTTTTTGACATGCTAAACATTTGACCTAAAGGAAATCTTGTATTACTTCTGCCCATGTTAAGAGAAACTCTCTAGAATTCCCTTATCTGCATTAAGACCAGACTGTTTTCCATGCCCACCCTGAAACCCCACTGTCTACCTCAGAAAAGAAGATGGAGAAACCCAATCATATCTCCACAATCTCTGATTACAAGATAATGTCTATTCTTTGAGTTCATTCAAATTCCAAAGAGACTGTCTTCACTTCTTCTTCCAATAATCATTTAAGCCCTCAAAAGCCCTCTCTACATTCCCTACTCACTCTCTCTCTTGTAGAAAAGGGAGTACATAAATTTCGGAATCATTTGGGGCAAGTGAGTAATAACAACCATGTGATTATCCTTCATGCTATAATTTTTCCCATTTGCATGATAATAAATTTTTATGCCTTCTTTCCTATTTAATCTGTCATTTTATTCAGGCAAACATTCAGAGCATACAGTGGAGTTTTTCTTTCACCTCTATATACATGGCAGAGCAAGAATTGCTGCCAAGTCTTTTCCAGGAAAAGAGAATATACACTCAAAAATATTTTAACTTGGAACAGTGGTGGCATTTGAAAAGTAGTGCCTCTTCAAATGACTCAAAAAAGAAGGACAAAAATAGTATCATATAGACTAAGTAGGCTAAGGTGCTCAGGGATCCAGGTAAGATAGAATAAATCACAAGAAATTGGCAAAAAAAAAAAAAAAAAAAAAAAGTTACACATAACTTGTGAACCAAGACTTTAAGGAAGAAGTAAAACCAAGCTGATAGAAAATAATTTATTCACATGAAAAATAAATGCAGTGCTAGGGGGAAAAATGATAAATTATGTGAAAGCATAAATAAACACTGGAAGAAGGCTTCATTAGGTTAGCTGGCACGTCACTGTAACAGAAACCAACCGAATCAAATTTATGGAGGCAGAGATTTGATGGGAACTCACAGTTAGAGGATATCTATCCATACAGCCAAGGTAGGTACATGGCCTGGTGTCAGGGGAGGCATCTTAGACAACCTCACACAATTCCAGATCAGAAGCACAGAGCAGAAGGCAAGACTGAACCTGTGGATGGAGGTATAAACCTCCATAGGCAGGCCCTAGAAACTCACTTCCACAAAGCTAGAACCTGCCTCCCAAAGTTTCAATTGGTGGTAGTGGTGGCGTTAGGTGTCATGGAAGTGGGTCTCACTCATAGCAACACTAGGCACAACAGGAGGAAACACTACCCAACATTGCTCCGTTCACATGATCTTTTTTGTTTAAGCCTGTTGTTTCAGCCACTGCCAATACATCTAGTTGAGGGTTTTCCTTTTTTTCACTGATAGCCACTCTTCCAAACATGATGTTCTTCTCCAGGGTTCAGTCCCACCTGACAACATGTCCAAAATATGGAAGACGCAGTTTAGCCAGCCTTGCTTCCAAGGAGAACTCTGGTTGTACTTTCTCTTGGACAGATCTGTCGGTTCTTCTGTCAGTCCATAGTGGTAACTTTTGAATGATCTTTAGAAAAATTTTACTTGCATGTGATATTAATGATATTGTTGCATAATTTCTGCATTTGGTTAGATCCCCTTTCTTGGCAAGAGGCAGAAATATGGATTTCTTCTAGTCAGTTGGCCAGGTAATTGTTTTCCAAATCTCTTGGCATAAGCAATTGAGCACATCCCAGAGCTGCATCTGTTTGTTGAAATATCTCTATTATTGTACCATCAATTCCTGGAGACCTATGTCTCTCCAATGCCTTCACGGCAGCTTCCACTTCATCTTTCACGACTATTGGTTCCTGACCATATGCTACCTTCTGAAATGGCTGATCATTTACCAATTCTTTTTGGTAGAATGACTATGTATTGCTCCCACCTTCTTTTGATGTTTCCTGCATCATTTAATATTTTCCATGTAGAATCCTTCACAATTGCCACTCAAGGCTTGAATTTTTTCTTCAATTCCTTAAGCTTGAAAAAAAAACAGTATGTTCTTCCTTTTGGTTTTCTTTCTCCAACTCTGCATATGTCGTTATATTTGATTTCATCTTCTTGAGCTGCCCTTTGAAATCTTCTGTTTAGTTCTTTAACTTCATCATGTCCTTTTACTTTAGCTGCTTATCATTCAAGGGCAAGTTTCAGAGTCTCTTTTCACATGTAATTTAGTCTTTTCTCTTTTTCCTATCTTTTTAATAATCTTTTTCTTTCCTCATTAATAATGTCTTTGATGTCATGTCACAATTTGGTTCTCTCTCATTTGTGATTAAAGCATCAAATCTGTTCTTGAAATTGTGTCTGAACTCAGCAGGATATACTCAAGGTCATACCTTGGCTCTCATACACTTGTTCTAATTTTCTTCAGTTTCAGTTTGAACCTTAGTGGCTGGAACAGTGGGCTTAAATAGAAAAGATCATATGCATGGCACAGTGTCAGAGTGTTTCACTCTGTTGTACATAGGGTCACTGTGTGCTAGACCTGAGTCAATGTCACCTAACAACAACAACAACAAGCAGTTGATGGTCTGATCCACAATCATCACCTAGTCTTGTTCTGACTTCTGATATTGAAATTTTCCATCATCTCTTTCCACAAATGTAGTCATTTCTCTTCCTGTATGTTCCATCTGGTGAATTCCATGTGTACAGTTGCCCCCATAAACAGTGCCACCTGGTTGGGCTTGAATGTTAAAGCACATGACTTTTGAGGGCATTTTAGATTCAAATCATAACAAAGGCCTTTAGTCAACTAGCTGGGGAAGTCCAGAGAGCATTCTAATGGGAAGTGGGGTTGAAATAAGGTTGGATCCCTTTAATTGAGTTGACAAAAAAGTTATCACTGATAGCATGGACATGCTATTCTCAATGTCAGTTCAGGAGCAGAGTGTGATATGATAAAGGATAGTCTCTGGTCCCAGTACGGGCTGGGATTTGGCTCAGTTGGTAAAGCGCCGCTCTGCAGTCTCTGGAGTCCCAAGTTCGATTCCTAGCACTGCAAAAATGGGAGAAGGATGTGGCAATCCACTCCCAAGGCAATCCCGAAACAATCTGCCACTGAAAACCCTATGAGGGTCGCTATGAGTCGGACACGACTCGACAGCACCTAACAACAACAACAACAACAACGGCGTTTTTAGAAGCAGAACGCAAAAATAAGTAATAAATACTTTTGGGAGAAGAACCTGGCAATCCACTCCCAAGGCAATCCCGAAACAGTGAGCCATTGAAAACCCTATGAGGGTCGCTATGAGTCAGATACCAACTCGATGGCACCTAACAACTGGTCCCAGTGCCAGAGGCAGAAGAGCCATAGCTTCCCTGAGGCAGTATAAGAACTGTAAACTTTGGGTTCCTCTCAGCCCTTGTCACGGCAGAGAGACAATAAAGAGCTGCATGGTCCCACAAGGTAAAGCGTCCTGAGGCTTTTCCTTTCTCCCATCCCTCGGTGTTCCTGAGGGCCACAGGAGTCCGCAATCCTCACCCCAGGGTCCTAAGTGATTTGTATTTAGTTAGCTGTATGTGTGGCCATGCCTCCGGGCCCAACATCCAGGCCAGACCAGAGAGGTGGAGGCTATTGAGTTGCTTTCAGTTTAACTACTGGCAAGACATCCTTATCACTTTCCTTCCCTTGCTCCTATGTTTCTAGACATACAGGCCTTCGTGGAATTCTTTGGTGGTAATGGTAGACTGGGGGCAGAATTCTTGTTCCAACTCAAGAGCTTGTATTTGTTCCCTCTGCTTGGTAGTGAAGCTTTTCATGGTTAGTTTCCCTACTTCTTTGGGGTCTTTCCTCAAATACTGTTTCTTCAGAAATGTCTCTCTTGACTATCTAAGTGGACTCTCCCCTGTTATCCTGTAGTCTTACCCTGCTTCATTTTTCTTCATGACTTATTGCCCCAAATTATATTTTAAATAATTTTCCTCTCATTTCTATAAATATATAAGCTCATTAATGCAGAGATTTTATGTCTTGATCACAGTTTTATCCCCAAAGGCTGGCACAGAACTCTGCACAAGGCAGACTCACTAAATGTTTGCTGAATGAATAAAAGAAAATCTCATCATATTCCCAAACTCAACTGATGTCCCCTAAAAATACTTTCAATATTCACTAGTCATTTTCCAGCATACACCACCAGCATATCCTATTTCTTCTATCTGGATTAATGCAATAGCCATCCAACTTCCACACAGATATTCAGGGCCACTGCCAGTTCATTCTCCCACAGATAATCTTATTACACAGAAATCACGTCAAGTCTCCAGATCCTACTTAAAAACATTCTCCATTGTCCTCAGGATGAAGACTAAATTTAAACACAGCCAAAAAGCCTCTGCATAGACCCATCCCAGCCTAGGAGTCCAGCCTCTTCCAACCTGACTCTCCCCATGGTTCTCCTCAGTTACTTGATGGCACTCTGTTCCTTTCTGTTACGTATACTCTGTATAAAAAATAGTTCCCTCTGCTTTCTGGAAGTCCCTTTGTCCAAACTTTGCTATTCATAGTTCAAACAGAGATCAAGTGCAACTTCCTCAGGCTTCTGCTATGCAAGCCCCCAAAATCTTATTGCTCTATTAAGAGTATTTACCTTTATGATATAATCATTAGTTGTTTATGTGGTTATTATTGTATATGTGGATGTCTGATTAATGAATTAATGATTAGCCTCCTCCTAGACTCTGCATTCCATGATAACAGAGACAAAGGCAGGATAGAAAGGCAGGGAAAATTGAGGGATCATGTGAAGAAAAGAGTCCTACCTCTGGATCTGGCTTAAGCCCTACTGGCTGAGAATCAAGAACTCTGACACAGCTACTAGGAAGACTGCTGTGAAAACTGCCTGCATAGAGACATTAGTTTGAGATATATTTTAAATGAGAAATGTTAAAATAGCTACCCTTAGGGTTAAAATGGATGTGACCATTGAGTTTGACCTTGCTTTCTCCTCAGCAATTCTGTGCTTAAGAACATCACAAACAGGATTATGAGCCCTGTCAGGCCATGCCCAGGCAGGTCCCTTGTGAC
The DNA here is from genome assembly GCA_007922755.1 of Pedetes capensis. Classification (NCBI taxonomy): domain Eukaryota; kingdom Metazoa; phylum Chordata; class Mammalia; order Rodentia; family Pedetidae; genus Pedetes; species Pedetes capensis. The sequence goes on along the minus strand of VMDO01000904.1, from coordinate 225,690 downwards.
TTTTCTATACAGTGCCCTTCCTGGACCACTTTATAATCTTGTTTTCAAAAAAATGAAGTTCTTTCAATAGAAAGTATATCAAATGTTTCTACTTTAAACCCTAAGCAATGAGATGACTTCTTTTGACCTATTACCTCTTTTGACTTGTGCTTCTGTTGTTGTTGTTGTTGTAAGGTGCCACTGAGTGTGCTTCTGTGGCACTCCCCTAAAACAATGTATCTTGTAAAGCCACCTTTCAGTCTCATTTGCATAGGGGGAAGTTCCTTGTGATGGAGTGAGTGCACACAGCAACCTGTTGTCCTAGACTTTGAGTTTTAAGTTGAATCTTTTCAGTAATGTAACCCCAAGGGGCACAGAATCTATAAACATACATTGTAAAGACAACCCACACTGAGCTTCAGTCCTACCCATTATTTAATAAACTCAAAACTCTGCATCACTTCTCTGTTTCATCCTGGAATTCCTTTCAGTGACCAAACCAAGGACCCAGCATTCTCTGGGTAGAGGTCTCCAGAAGGGGTGTCACTGGCGGCAGAGCAGAAAGGTACAGCTCAGCTTGGTCTCATAGCCTGAGGAGTTGCTCCAGTTTGGACCTCCACTCAGGATAAGCCAGGTCTGTGGCTTCATAGCAGAAAAGAATTTTAGGATGAGCCAGAGAGAAAGTGACACAAAGTTACAGAGTTTATGAAGTACACACCTTTAGAGTACATATGGGCACTCAGAGAAAGACAGGCAGCCAAGACACAGACAAGGATTTAACAAGAGGGCAAAGACGAAGCCAAAAAGAGAGCAAGAGTAGCAACATGTTTCCTCCAGTTTTATTTTTAACCTAGAGCATGCCCCATGTGATGTCCGTCCTGGGCACCCAGCTGGTGCCCAAGTATAACTTGTTTTAGGATGGGGAGGTGCCAATAAGATCAAAAGAAAAAGCTCCATTGCTTAGGTTTTTCTATTGGAGGAATGTCCCTCTAGTAAAATGAGATTATGCATTGTATAGGTTTAAAAAAGAGTCCTAAGGGAGCTGCCTGGGCATGTCTGAAAGAAACACAGAATTACAGAGGGGAAAGTAAAACTTAAGGGTTACATACATTTTGATCCCAAGCAATGGCTTATTTCTATTTTAACACTTTCATTTTTTAAATGTCTCTCAAAAATAATCTCTCTATGCAGGCAGTCAGTCCTCCCAGCAGTCTTCTTGGTAGTTGTGTCAAAGTTCTCAGCTGGTAAGATTCAAACCAGATCCTGGGGTAAAAGCTCTTTATCTTTCCACGTCCCACAAGTTTCCCTGTCTTTCTGTCCTGCGTCAGGGAACTGCTCAGGGCAAGTGGTAACTGTTGGGGTACCACACTCCTAAACCCCACTGACAAGACCATAAAGTTTCTGCTACAAAATCAGTAGAGTCAAGAGTACTGGTTCATTGAAAGAGCACATGTACAAAGCCCTGGGTTTGATCCTTGGTACTGCCAGGATGGAATGACAGAAGGAAGGAAGGAAGGATTAAGTAGCTAACTTAGTCATTGTCAGGTAAGAAGCCAAAAACTCGTAAACTCACAGACCTTGATTGCAGAGAAGCTGTCTGAGCTGTCTCTAACAAAGGAGAGAGCAGCAGCTGGTACAGGAAGGGGCGAGGCTTTTATGGGCTCTAGGTGGGAAGGGGAAGGGGTGATTGACTTGTTACATCAGGATAGGTAGGAAGTGAGTACGTGGAGGGTTCTGATAGAGGGAAAAGGAAGTAGTCATCAGTTGCTGGGCCCAGGGCAGATTTTAAGTCAGGTTTTGGCGGGCTTTTTGAGGACTGTGGCATAATGGATAGAAGAAGGCACCACCTTATAGAAAGGTGCCATTTTGTAACAGGTCCTACCTAACAGTTATTGTTGTTGTTGTTAGGTGCCATTGAGTCAGTATCCGACTCATAGCGACCCTCATAGGGTTTTCAATGCTGAGTGCTTCGGGATTGCCTTGGGAGTGGATTGCCAGGTCCTTTTCCCATTTTTGCAGTGCTGGGAATTGAACTCGGGACCTCAGAGACTGCAGCGCAGCGCTCTACCCACTGAGCTAAATCCCAGCCCTAACAGTTATTAGCAGGCAATATGGAGGAAAAAGGGGATTCAAAATGGTTCCTGCCCTTCTGCCATTTTCAAATGGGCCCTACACACTACCCAAGCCCTCAAACCATTTACAAAACAAAAGACCCTAGACCCCTATAACACTAGGCACCCATAGCTGGGTATCCAGGGCTGATGTCACACTAGGCATTCCCCAGTTTGAATAAAATTAAAGGGAAGGATATGCCCACTCTCTTTTCTTCTGCTCTTTTTCCACAAGCTCTCTTTTCCACTCCATACTCCCTTATTCCTCTCCACTCTTCTCTCTCCAGTAACCACATGTACATCTCTCTCTTCTCTCTCAGGCCCACCATCTTCTCTGTCTATCCATGACAACTTTCACTCTAAGTCTGTTTAACTCTCCTGTTCTCTGGCTTCTTTACCTTCCCCTTGAGAATAGAGATATCCTGATGCCGATTCACCTAGGGAATGCAGGTTTTTCTGAGTTCCTTTGCAGATTTACCTAGACTTCTTCAGGAGCCTCAGTTTTCCCTGTTATTATTCCCTAAAGGTGTACTATCTTTCATAAACCTACTCTATACTCTAATTTCTATATCAGGCAATAATACAATGGGAGAAGGATGTGGCAATCCACGCCCTTGGCAATCCCGAAACAATGAGCCACTGAAAACCCTGTAAGGGTCCCTGTGAGTTGAACACAACTCCACAGCACCTATCAACAACATGCCAAATACAAGGACCAAGATTTTGCTGCCAGTTTCCAGACCCATGCTACAGATCTGCCTACCTGTGTCTCCCTGATAATGGAAGGAAGGAAGGAAGGAAGGAAGGAAGGAAGGAAGGAAGGGAGGGAGGGAGGGAGGAAAAATAGTGGTTCATAAATGTCTGGCATTGAATAAATACTTGTTAAATAAGTGTGGAAAGATATTCTATTGGAAACCAAAGAGCTACAAGTCAACTTCAAATATATTACTATAAAAACTTTCCACAAATATTGAAGTGAAGCTGAAGGCAAAGATATCAGTGAAAATCTATACTATGACGGTCAACCACTACTAAAACGGAAGTAGACAAGAGGAGTCCAGGACAATGCAAACTTCCACACAGTCCTGATTGTTGAATCGAGATCAAGGGAATCTGTTCCATTAAGGAACAAGACAAGAACTAGTTCAAACAATTTACTGAAACCACATAGTTATGACTTGGGTAGTGACAGTAACTAGTTGAAAGATTACATTTATATATCCTATTAACAGTTCCTTGACTCATCATTCTGCTCTGGAAATATTTATCTATGCAGAGAAACCATTCAAACTTTCCTCTCCTTGGCATTTTCCATTATAAAAAAATTCTCCAAAAAAGTCTGTAGATCCCTGGAAAAGGTTTTAAAGACATTTCACTGTGGTCGATTAGGCACACAATAATAGCTAAGCGAGGCAAGGGCTGTGAAGAAAAGGGCATATAACAGAAAGAATCCACTTTGCTCCTGATTAAAGTTACTCATGTGCAACCTGAGAAAATATGCACACTAAAAAGTTCTGACCGCTACAGGCTATCGTAAGTTAAAGGACAAGGCCTAATTTTTTTTTAAACAATCAATATAACTGCTTTATTCTCAAAATCTTAGAATCCATAGAATCCTAAATTATATGAGGAAAAAGAAAGAGTTTATTAGTTTACTTTTATTTCCTTATTTTGAGCTTCTTTTAAAATAAGATGGAACATAGATAAGCACCAAAAACAATCTAATTTCCTTTCAGTCAAAACCATCAGTGACTCATGCAATAAACAGCAAGTCTCCTGGTTTTACTTCTGAGGAGGGCACACCATCAATTTCAATGGCATTCTCCAGTTTTACTAGAGTCATTTTTCCGTAGATGACTTATTTACCACACCCAGACAAGCAAGAAACTGGTGAAAATGATGATCTTGAGAAACACAACAGACAATGATTATGTTCAATTCCATCCTGTTTATTTGAAGAGAATGGAGACATGAGGAAATACAAGCTCTGGTAAGAACTGTGGCAAACAAAACAGAAAGGAAAAATGAAAGCACATTGAACAACTGACTGTACAGAGTTAGGAGGGCACAGGAAGGGGGACTGTAGGGGCAATAATCAAACTTTTCCATCCCTTAGAAATAAGATTTTGAAATTCACAATTTAAAAAAAGGCAGTTAACAAAGTAGCATTTAAAAACTAAATGGAGTAAAACCCCACTTAATTAACAAATGCCTGCTTTATGCAAGGGACTCTATATTGGCACAAACGCTAATAGCATATGACCCTGCCTCTTCCCAAATTTTTTGAAACTTGAGGATTATCTATGGAAATAAGGATTTGTTGATGCAATTAGTAATGCAAACAAGAAGTACATGATAGTCTACACAAAAGTTTTCTTTAAACACTATGTGAATAGTTCTCATACTACTTCAAAATTAACTTACCTCCTAAAAAGTACTCCTCAAAAGAGTTCTAAAAGGTGACATCTTTAGTGGGTTCTAGGTTATGTATGAAGGTGCTTAAAAAATAAATTTAATTTGTTAAATATTCTAAAAATTAAGATTTTTGGAAGTTTCAATAATCTTTCATAAAAATACAATGACACCATGGCAAGTCAGAAGGCTAAGGTAGGAGGGTCACAAGTTTGAGGCCAGAACTAGCCTGCACACCTTGTGAGACCCTGTCACAAAATTTAAAAAAGGGGTTCAGGGCATGAATCAGTGGCAGAGCATTTGCCAAGCATGTGTGAGGTCCTGGGTTCAAACCCCCAGTACTGCAAAAAACTAAAAAAATTAAAATAAAGTAAAACTTTACTACACTATAAATAAATACTGCTTTAAAGCAAACTTTTTTGCCAGAGGTAAATGAAATCCTAGTATCTAAAATTGATAGGACATTTTTAGCCATGGAAATGGCAGGGGTCTTATGATTTACTTTTTTCCCACTGTTAGCCTTTGCTTTGTTTATGTTGTGCATCCCTAGAAGCCAACAGCATGCTTCATGCAGGTAAAAGCTGCTTTTCATGGCAGCAGCGGCTGTCCCTGGGCCTGCCTGTCGTTTGCTTTTACTTCCTGGTACTTGTGGTCCAAGCCATCCTCATACTGAGCTTCCTCTCCCTGAAAGGGAGGAGGTGATGGGCTGCTTCTACTGTTTTACGCTCTTCTCTCCAACTCTGCCATGTCATTCTAAGCTATGCTTTAAAGTATTACATTTTTATTTTTTGAATTCAGCTCTCTCCTTTCTTTTTCCCCTATTTTTCATAATTCTTATTAGTATTTTTAGTGTACAAATTAATCGATTTTATTATGACATTTCTATACATGCATATCATTGTACATTGCCCATGTTCACCCCATTACCCTCTTACGTCCTTCCTCATCCACCACTGATCTCCTACCTTCCCAACAATTGTTCCCCTTCTCCTTGCATGCCTTGTGTGTGTATACATATAGACATACAGAGATTCTGCCTATGAGAACATGTGATATTTGTCTTTGTCCCCATGACCCTTTCTTTTTACCCCCTTAAGTACACTTTCTCCACCCAAATAATCCCCCTTCTACTTTCATGAAATTATATGTATTTAATCATCAAGAAAACTAACAACAAATGCTGGCAAGGATTCAGGGAGAAAGGAACCCTCATGTACTGCTGGTGGAAATGTATGTTAGTGCAGCTCCTATGGAAATCAGTATGAAGGTTTCTCAAAAACCTAAGTAGAACCAGCATATGACCAGCTATTCCACTCCTGTGTATGAAACCCAAGGAATCTAAGTCAACATACCACAGATATACTTGCTCATCCTGTTTTGGTGGCACCACTCATAATAACCATACTGTATGGAATCAACAAACACATCCCTCAACAGATGAATGGATAAAGTAAATGTGATATATACACACCATGGAGTTTTATTCAGCCACAGAACACAATTATGTCATTTGCAGGAAAACAGATGGAACTAGAGACCATCATTTTAAGTAAAATAAAGCCAGACTTTCTCTTATTGAGGCTGTCCTCTTAAACTCCTTGAACAAGAGATATTTGGACATCTTGTCCCTGACTTTCCTCCTTTATGTCAATCTAGGCCAGCAAAGCCCGGCCACTGGCCTGGCTATGTTCCAAAACTGTGCCACTAATGTGCAGCTCTTGTCCTTTCATGTTAAGCATGGCTGGTAGATGAGGTTTAAGATATTGCTGAGAAGTTCAAAGCCCTCCAGGCACACATCCTCCTCTCAGTCACACATGATTTGAGCAATGTCGTATATATGCAGAACTTCTGTCACCAAAAGGCTCAAGTTGATATTGTACATAATTTTGCATTTTTTCCCCAATAGGCCTGAACTAAGTACTATGTACATCATTTAAAGTGAAATATTTCTTCCATATAGAGAAACTCCTATGAATCTAACATGAAAACAAACATAATTTGTATGTTGTCAGAATAAATAACTTATATTTCCTCTATTCACCCATCAATACACACACAAGCTGAAGCTTTAAACTACTGATGTCCAACAGAATTTTCTGCAACGACAAAATTGTTATATATTTGCTCTGTCCAACAAAGCAGCAACAAGGCAAGCTAGCTATCAAGTACTTGAAATGTGACTAGAGTGATTGAGTAATTGACATTTAAAATTTTTATTCCATTTTAGTTAATCTGAACTTAAATTTAAACAATGTGCCTAATGACTCTCAAAAATTGTAAAGGCTCTGAGATTTTATCCGACTTGCAAGCTAATAAATTGGCATACCACAGTTTCATGGATGGTAAGAGCAGACATAAGATTCTGAGGTCAGACACAAAGGGCTTTATTACTCATAGAAATAGCAGTGGCAGAGGATCAGCATGATTGTGCCAGTTCCCTGAAACCCATTTCCACAGTATGACATAAATGGAGAGGTGATATGTGTACTTCTATTTAGAGGAGAGGAGGCCAGAGTTTACAGAACTTGAATCCTTTATACTGCATAGTATGTCTAACTGCCCTTTGCTCCAAAAGGAAAGAAAAGACTATCTCTGTCTTCCAAGATTACCCACCATATCAATGGCCTTGAGAAGATGATAGTCTACAATGAAAGCAATAAGTCCTTTTGTTCACAAGAAGTGCAGAAACCTGATTGAGTAATGGAGAAATGTATCCCAACAGTGTTACTATCATAGATATCTCTGAAATCCACACATCTCTCTCCATCCTGCCAGAATATCCTGTCTGCAGCCATAGTTAATTCTTGCCTAGAGTTCTACAAGCTTCCCAAATGGTTGACCAGCTTCCATTACTGGTTCCTCTTAGGCATTGTCTACACAGGGCCAGAAAGTACCTTGTAACACAAATCTAATCATGTCACTGTTGTTTCAGTCTTCAACGTCACCCACTACCATTTTGATGTCACTCACTGCCCTCCTTAGCAAGTTCTACAAGGTCCTCCATGATGTGACTCTGCTTTTATCTATGGACACTTCCCTTGCTTACCTTTCTAATAACCACTCCTTTAGCAACACTAAACTTCTTTTACTTCCTTAAATGCAGAGGTCATAAAAAGGTGGCTCTGAGTTGAATGCCAACTATAGATTTGTCTGGTTTGGTTCTCACAGTTTAAAAAGCTTCTGAGCCATTTCATATTCTGGGAGATTTCATAATTATTAAATTTGAATTTTAAGCTCCTCTTTAAAACTCTGGGCATCTGGCAACAATTGGCCTACATCCCAACCTGAAAACATTTGGCTGAAGTTGAGAATCTACTGTTCCCTTTAGACAAAGCCTAGATTCTCCAGATTGCCACACCTCTCCCTCTTGCTCTCATTTATTCTTTTACATTGTCCACCTGACTTCCATCCTAATGTTCCCCTTGATTGGGAACACTCTTTCAACCCTCCAATTTCTTTAGCTGCTATTACTGATGCTTCAGATCTCAGTGGACTCAAGTCCTCTGGGAAGTTTTCCCCAACCACTGACTACTACTAACCCAATTAGGATGAGATGATGCATTATGTTAGGCCCACCACCCAGGACCTGGGCATATCATCACGTTTTCTGTGATTCTCTGCCCTACCCCAATCATAGCAAAAATCACATGGTACTATAAACTTGTTTTATAAATTGGTATCCCTCCCTAGACTTTTAGTTCAGAAGAGAATAACTACATCTGTCTTGAACACTATTGTATGCCAGTGTCTATGAAAAAGCTAGACACGTACCAGGAACTCTAATAACAAACATCTGTTGAATAAATAATGGACATAAATTAGTCGAAAAATGGCTACTTCAAAATATTTGGAGTATGTGCATATTTAAGTATTTTTATATATTTATTTTTAAATTTTGGACCTTTAAAAAACCATTCCTTCCCCCATTCCCTTGAGTAATATGGCAGTAATTGCACACTAAATAACAGGAAATGTGCTAAGTATGGATTAGCCCACTTAATCCTTATAACAGTCCTTTGAGGTAAGTACTTCGATTGTCCTCATCTTGTATTTAGGAAGTTAAGTAACTTCCCAAGGTCATATGACAAGTAAATGTCTGGGGAGGACTCCAACCCAGGCCCATCAGAATACAAAGCCAAAATTCTTAACCACAAACAGATGATGCAAGATCACACAGGGGAAAAGAATAAACCACAAAACTATTTATTAGTCAACAGGAATTATAGTTCTACTTATGCCACCAACTAGCTGTTCAACTTTTAGATGAAAATCTTACTCTCTACAACAGTACAGTAAATACTAGGAGTCTTAGATGACTATAATTTCTCCCAGGAGACTTAAAACCAACAACTTCATTCACAGCCTGTGTTCTGAGCTATTTTTAAGTAGTTTTAACAATTAGCTCTTCCAGACTAAAAGAGTTAAAGAAATGAAGAAAGTTCTTAAGAACCTCTCTGGTTTGATATCCACGACTATTATATCAAACCACAGTTTCTAGAGCAGTGACAAGGATCTTTACTCTCATTTCACAAATAGGAAAGCAAAGGTACTGAGTAATAAGGTCAAGTGTAAAGTTAACATTACATCTCAGACTGCTCCATAGCCTGCCATGCCTTACTGTGTGAGTTGAATCAAAGCTCAACTCAGAGCCTCATTGTTCTTGTTAGGTACCTTGGAGTCAGTCTCCAACTCATAGCAGCCCTGGGTCCAACAGGTGAAACAGCATTGTTACTGCTTCTCTTTTTGTATTGGGTTTTCAACAGATGATTGTTTTTTGGGAGTGGGCTGCCAGGTCTTTCTCCCAAGCCTACAGCATCTGATATTCCCAGATGGTCTCTCATCCAAGTACTAACCATGCCCCACCTTGCTTAGCTTCGAGATCTCCTGGGATCAGAGGTCACTGTGGTAGGCTGCAGGCCAGAGCCCCACACTGGTACATAAAGACTAAGAAATTCAACACAGCCAGTTGGTGGATAAATTCTTCCTAGAGCTGGGAGAAGAATCAGAGATGTCATTGAGTCACACAAAATTAAAACCTAATTGGGAAGGAAAGAGCCTCAGTCAGTCTTTCTCCAGGTAAAATCCTTGCTCATCCTTTGCCCCTAGCCAAAAGAAAAAGAAGTAGTTTTAAAATCAGAACTCTCATTATGAGTCTACCTGGGGTTCATCAGGGATTTAGTGTTCAAGTTCCAGCCTATTAAACAATTTACATTCAGGGAAATAGGGAGGGACAAACAAAATTTTACAAACATTTTCTGCATATTTTTCTAGGCATTATAATTTCCTTTCTCAAGGAGCTAAGAAAAAATTGTGTGTGGATCCCATAAATTTATTATTTAAATAACTATAGTCATTTGAATGAATATAGAATTGTAATTACTACAGGTTTTTAACATGTAATCATCACATCATACATGTATAGTATACTTTCTAAGCTTTCATTCTAAAATAGAAAAAGTCAATTTATTTTATTTCCAAGTGATGAGGTATAAGCATTTAAAATTTTATTTTAGAAAACTTCTCTTTAACAAACCTGGTATTTATTCCAATCTATTAGGTCAGTTTATCAAATGACCTAATAGGGCCTTAGATAATACATTCATTCTTGACATCATTCTACTTGCTATATATAGTTATTAGAATATATTTGATGTTCACATAAAAATAAGAAATAAAGCAATGTGGTTGCTAAATCAATTTATAAGGCCCTTTGGAGCACGGAATATATTCCACATCATACTCTTAAAGCCCACAGCACAGTGCACTGCAAGATATAGGAACCCATGAAAACATCTATTAAGTTAGGAATGCATAAACAACAGGACTTTATCATTTATGTCAAGTCTAAACCTGATTTTCCTATGCCATTTAGTTGCCCTTTTCATAAAGTACACAGGCACTAACAATGCTTCTGGTGCCTGTGGCTATCAACTGAAATTTGATACACAATACATCATCACACACTGTTGTTGTTAGGTGTCATCCAGTTGGTTCCGATGCATAGCCACCCTATGGACAGCAGAAGGAAACACTATCCGGCACTGTGCCACACCCGACACTACTGTCACTGTTTCTCTGCCAGGCATAGGATATTCGATGCCTGATTGTTTCCTGAGTGAACTGCAGGGTCCTTCTCCCAAGCCTACAATACCTGGTATTCCCAGGAGGTCTCCCATCCAATTACTAACCAGACCTGACCCCTGCTTAGCTTCCCAGATCTGAGGAGATCAGACGCCAGGGTAGTAAGGCTGTAGACATGACATGTAGTTTGAGTTAAATGTCTGTACTTACTTTATAAAAATGAAATCCCCTTCCTGAATTATTAAAATTATCTACTTTTCTTGTTGTTAGGTGTCATCAATATTAAAATTGGCAGCAAATTTAAATTTGCATCTAGGATAGGAAAGAGATTATGAGAATGGAAAACATTTGAAGTAAACGAAGTTCTTATTTTCAAAGACTGAGGCCTGTAAGATCTTCCTGATAGCTGAATTACTATTACCACAGTTGTAAAGGTCCATAGCTTTTGTACATAGTTGGTAAGGAAGCAACGATTTCAACTCAACTCTAACGTCCAACTCCAGAAATACGTGCCTGTATTTGTCCTACTGAGCTAACATAGCCAAATCACCTAGAGAGGCATAATCACATCTCAGCTGAGCTGAATTGAACTGAACTCAGAACACGGGATTGGACAGCATGCAGCTTTACCGGAAAAAAACACGTAATCGTACAACTGGAACCCCCAAACCACCCTAAGCAGCGGGCAGAACAACGCGCATTTTGACAACACAGAGATTCCGAAGGGGAGTGCACCAAGGTGGCTGAACCCGGACTTAACCAGTATTCCAGATGGAGGATACTTTCCATTCTGCCCGAAAGATCGCCCTTCCCTGGGGTTATACACACAAGACCCTGGGGTCTTGAAGCTGGCAAGAACGGCAAGAAGAGGGCAGAGCCAGGCCGGCACCGCAACGAGAGGGAATTTCCACGCTTCCCGCGCCCGCCGGTGCCCCAGCGCCTGGGTCGCGGCTCCACTCCCGCCACTCTGTATCCGCGCGGGGGCCCCTGCTCCCCCAAAAACTAGTCTCGGGGCGGGCCGGAGCTTCCCACAGTCACTGAGAACTGGGGGCAGAAAAGGCGAAGGGACAACCCATACGGCGGGGGGCTCCAGGAGCGCGGAGGTGAGGGCGGCGGAGGACCCGTCGCTGGGCCCAGGAGGTTGGGTAGCCGAGGGCGGCTCGGCGGGCGCCGGTCCGCGACGCGGGCAGCAAACCCACAACCGCCGTGGGTGCCGGGAAGCGGACAGAACAAGCAGCAGGGTCCCCGTCCCGGGCCCAACTTCTGCGCCCTCCGCCCGCCCCCGTCTCCGCCCCGCCCGCCCCGCGGCGGCGGCACCAACCTGAGCGGGTCCGGGACGGAGGCCGAGCCGCGGGCGGCGGCGGAGTTGGTTGGCGGCTGCGGCGCCCGGGGCGGGGACGGGCTGAGCACGCGGCGGCTGGGCGCCTCCTGGCGCGGGCCCGGGTCGTCCGCGCGCCCTCGGCTCCCAGCCCGGGCCCCGGCCCCTCCCGGCACCGCCCAGCGCCCGCCGGGCCCCGCCTCCGCCCTCGGCGCGGCGCGCTGCCCCCCGCAGGCTCGGTTCCGCGCGGCCCTTGGCCGCCGGGGAATCCGGAGCCCCAGAGGTTTGACTCACGTGCTGGCGCGAGGCGGCTGAGAGCGGGAACTGCGGCTCAGGGTCCAAGCCGAGCGTGAGACCCTGGCCTGAAATTGTCGCTCGGACCTGGGGAGTTCGGTGTCCCCACAGCAGCCCCGTGAGTTAGCCGCGCCATTCCCGAGAGGCCGAGGAAAATGTCCGACTCTCCTCCGTCCCCGGGTCAGGAGGACGCTTCCCGAGGAGGCGAGGACCCCCCTGCACCCCCGCTCCAGTTGGGGCTCCCCAGAGAGGGTGCGCGGCACAGGCAGGCAGGGCACCGAGTTTGAATCCCTGGAAACGTGCAGTTTCTGTCCACACCACCTCCCACAGCCGATACCTGATTTAGTCACCGCGCTCAGGTCTTCCCTGCCTGTAGCCCAGGGCCGGGGTCGTGGGACTGCCCTACCCTGGCTGCCCATCTCCATCTGCACATTCCCTCCGTGGAGCTTAGTAACTCTGAAAGACTCCAACACATCGACTTCCACACCACTAAGCTGTGAGCAGGGAACCCAGGATCCAGTCCCCTCCCCGCCTCGCCCCAAAGAAAGAGAAAACAGGGGTCGGGGGCTGGGGAGCTCAAATCTGAAGGTTTTAACACTAGAGACCTGGTAATGTGCGTTTCTGACCCCACGCACCAATTGATACCGTTTAACTGAGAGCAGTATTTGCCGCTCCCCTTGTGTAGGGAGGAAACTGCTAGAGTTTGTTCACTGTGTCTCTTCCTTCCCCGACGCCAGCAGGTTCTTTCTGCGGAGTCTTTCCTTTCTAGCTCCCGGCAGCGCCAGTCAGGAACTGCCCCAGATCCCCAGCTCCAACTCCAGTCTTTCGGTGCAGCTCCTCCTCCTCGGGTTCTGAGAGGTTGGGAGGAGGGACACTGAAAAAGAAGAGGAAGAAGAAGCCAGTGGACCCAGGAGAAGCAAGAAAAGTGCTAAAGGAAAGGAGTAATGAGTAAAAAGGCAGCGCCCTCAAACCATAGGGGAATTCCCAGAAAGATAATCGATTTTTTCATAGGGAAATTGCCAGTGCTCACAATGGAAGCTGTGGAACATTTCCCAACAGAATTTCCAGGGAGCTGTAGGAAGAGATAAACCAGTCAGGGCATAGAGCGTGCAGCCTCAGCTCCACATCTCATCCTAAATTCCAAGGCAGGCTGATGACCCCAGGCTCTAAGCCAGAGATGAGAAATTCCTTCTGGAGGTTGGAGATCACTAATAAGATGCTAGAAGGCACAGAGATGGGTCAGTTCCAACCAAAATGCTGTTTTTCAGCATTAAGCATCCCCTAACTCATCCCTTCTCCAGGCCTTAGTTACTAATGGTGAACACTTGAAGCCGACCCTTAAATAAGATATCATTAGGGTAATGACATTCCTGTGATCTGCTATGTTTATGCGTATTAATAGATTTGAATGCTTTTTCTATTAAGAAAATAAGTCATTTTGATGAGTTATTGTTGTTAGGTTCTATGGAGTCGGTGTCTGACTCATAGTGACCTTCCTACAACAGGCGAAACACTATTATCAGTGCTTCTCTGCTGTTCATAGGGTTTTCAATGGCAGATTGGGATTTTTTGGGAGCGGGTTGCTGGGTCCTTCTCCCAACCTTACAGCACCTGGTGTTCCCAGATGGTCTCTCATCCAAGTACTAACCAGGCCGACCCTGCTTAGCTTCTGAGATCTGACAGGATCAGAAGCCACAGTCTTATGGCTGCAGGCATTTTGATAAGAGGAGAAGAAAATGTGGAGGGGCAGGATATTCTAAGGCTGTGGTGGCTTGTTTTTTAGTTTATAATTCATTTTGGTTTCAAGATAATTTTCTCATTCAGCAGTGATTACATTTTTTAATGTGGGAGAGTGATTGGGACATTATAAATGTAATCTGATGATAACCTTCTCTCACTTCTTTTAGGTCTTGGTTGGCACAACCAACAACAGTTTCAGTTTCCTTGTGCCTAAAGAAGCCACCAACAAGCCTGGAACCATGGAGTTACAGCTTCAGAGCATTCCAGTCTGTAGGCAGGCCAGTCACCAGGAACTTAGCATGCAGTTATGGGGAGAAGCCAGCTGCCCTCACTTCAAGTAAGAAGGCACCTTTTTCCCTGTTCTTAGGGCCCCACCCTACCTGAGGCTGCCTCTGCACTGTAGAAGTGTCCTTACAAAAACCCTGCAAAGCCAGTCCTTCGTTTTGTAAAAGACTACAGCCAATTTAATTGTAAAATCTCTCTTCATTCCCTATTTCCTCTAGTCAAAAGGCTACACCAATTATTTCCTAGGGAAAATTCCTGTATCTAAAAATGAATGGGTTTATTACACATAACAACATTGGTATTAGGCAGTGTTTGAAAGGAGAGATGGATATTTCTCCATAAACCTCTCTTTTTATTTCAATCTGCCTTCCAGAGATCTTATCCACCCAGTTCTCAACACCAAACCACCTCATATAAAACTGTTAGGGACTTGAGATACTTTCTCTCCTACTCTTGTTTGTCTTGGAAAAAAAGTGACATTTTAAGCAGAAGTAAGAGTAAAGGTGGATTCAAGAAGAATCTTTCTGGTACTCCCTGTTTTTAGACTTTTCTAATAGCCATTTCGCCTGCAGCCATAGCCCTGTGGCATCCGATCCCGTCAGATCTCAGAAGCTAAGCAGGGTCTGGCCTGGTTAGTACCTGGATGGGAGACTGCCTTGGGAACATCAGAGGCTGTAGGCTGGGGAGAAGGACCTGGCAACCCCCTCCCAAAAATCAATCTGCCATTGAAAACCCTATGAACAGCAGAGAAGCACTGACAATAGTGTTTCCCCTGTTGTACAGAGGGTCGCTATGAGTCGATACTGACTCGACAGCACCTAACAACAACAATAGCCATTTCACTGTAAAGGTAGATCCAGTGGCAGAACTTACACTATTCAGTGTAATTATTACAAATTATTAATTATTAAAAATTATCCACTTTGGGAAATGTGCACGTTCATAGGCTTCTCTGAAAAAGAAAGAAACGTGAATGTTTCTTTATTCCACAACACTTCAAACAATCTAAGAGTATCCAACCTTGGTTAAGGACAAAAGGTTGCATTGTAGGATAAGCTTCCAATTGGTTATATCAAACAGTCAGACTTGTTTATGCATATTCACAAGAGAAAATATTAATTTCAATTTACAAGTCATCAGAAAGCTCCTTGTGGGCCATATAATGAATAGCCCCATGTTAAAGTAATACATGATTGTTCTTTGACAAATAAATTTTCCTCTGAAATATAGACATCTGTCATAAGTCAATTATCTTGCACAGCATGTGCTATAAAAGCACATAAAAGAAATAATATACTACATTGCTTATTTGAAAGTGATTAGGAATATGCAGCTCCATGCTGGCATGTCTTTAATTTCATGGTATTAAGAAAAAACTATAGGAGTATGAAATAGCAAACCCTTTCCTACTGGAGTACTAATTCAATTACCTATCATGATACATATAGGAGGGAAAGTTTTCCCTCATTAACTGACAGAAACACTATGGGACTGTTTTCTCCTCTTACTCTGCTTACCTCTGTAGGGAGAATGTCAACATGGAGTTTCCTTTGAAAACAAAGGATCACTGTACTCTGATCAGCTCCAGGGGTATGCAAAAGAACAGGGTTAGAAATGGTATTTTAAGGACATAAATTATCATTTAAATGAGACTCGACTCTTACGAATTTATACATCAAACAGACCTAAAGATTTGGAAAGTGCAATAATAGGTAGTTAGGCCAAGTCAAACTTCCTTGATGTAATCCAAATGTGAAACCTGTCTCTGTTCTTTCTCCAATTCCATTTCTTCCTCCCTTTCACTGTATGATGCACACATAAATAAAATAACAAAATATTTTGTGGAAATCTCTGCCAGGTTAAGTACACAGAGACTTCTTGACTACCCCATATTACTCTCTCTTGTGATGCTTGAAAGCAGACTTAAAAAAAAATTCTTAAGGGGAATATTTTAAAAGCTTCCCAGAGCGTAGAATGTATTATCATTATGGTACAAAGGGCATCATTCATTTTTAATTCTCTGCTCCACAGGTGTTCCCTGCCCAGGCTGTGGTTGACACTTAGAGGGCCTAATTATGATTCATATATCCCACATTCCCCAGGAATTGGTCCCTCTAATTTCACACAGTGCTGTTATTGAGAGGAGAAAAATACGTTTCAGTACTAGTAGCTAGACACAGTGATTCTCAATCTTGTCCACACATTAGAATCACCTGGGGAGCTTTAAAAATCCTGATGTCTCAGCCTGGCATCAGACCAAATAAACAAGAATCTCTGGGGGTAGAGCCTGAGCATAGGTATTTATTTAATTCCCCAGGTAGATTTTATATGTCATGACAGCAACCATTGGTAGAGGATAAATACTTAGAAAATCCAAAAAAAAAATCATTCTTTTAAAAACCACTATTTAATATGAACTAGTCTACCTGTTAGATGGAGGGGCTCTTCTGGTTTTGTTTTTGTTTCTTTCACCTTTTTTTCAAAAAACAAGGAATATGTTCATTTAGTTTGATAATTTTTCCATACCAAGTTATGTTCTCTTTACCTATGTTTGATATATGGATATGATAGCAAGGTTGGTTAGCAATGAAAATCCATGGCTTACTCTTATTTTGTTGGATTTCTGACTGGAATCAAAGCCATAGATCACTGAAGGAAAACAGACTTGGGGGAAATTGAGTCTTATAAATCTTAAATTCCCACAAGTAATCTCCTTGAGCTATTAAGCCATTATCCAATTTAGCAGTTAAAAAACAGATACATGGTTATAATTACTTCTTCCTATAAAGTCCAAGATTTAGAAACAAAGTAATTACAAGGACAGCTAGGGTCATCAATTTTATGTAGATTTAGCACTAATGAAGAACCAAATATTTGATTCAGAAAAAGAAGCATTAAAATTCTTCTGGCAATTTTATATAAATAGTTAATATATTAATATGCTTATGAAATGAATAATCTAATAATCTAATCCCAAAGAGAATACATGATAGTAACATATAATTGTTGTTGTTAGCTGCTGTCGGTATCATAATATAAACAATAAAAACTTTCCCCATACATAATTTATTGTAATGGGCTGATGAAATGAGGTAGAATCAAGAGATACAGGGAGAAAATGAGTTGATAGCAAACAGATATAGAGTAGATCCACATACATGGGGAATTTCTTTCAAGACCCCCAGTGAATACCTGAAGCTGCAGATAATATCAAACCCTATAGGTACCTTTTTCTATACACACATATACAAGTAATAAAACTTAACTTATAAATTAGTAAGAGATTAACAATTATAACTAATAGAATAATTATAACCATATACTATAATAAAAGTTATTTAAAATATATGTCTTATTTCTTTAATTTTTCATTTAATATTTTAGGATGATGCTCAACTATGGGTAACTGAAACTGCAGAAAGTGAAACGGCAGATAAGGAGAGATTATTGTATTAGAGAAGTTCAATAGGCTAATAGGATCTGACTGGACAGTAGCTATTACAAGGTCAAGTAAAATCTAAGTAAATACTGCTTCTCTCCAATGCCTGGTTTGCAGAGATTACTAGCAGTCTAAGAAATTGTTACATAAGTGATGAGGGCTAGAATAGCCACCAAATCACTAGAAGTTTCTGAAAATCAATGTCTCTGGCTCTGCTCCACAAGCTTTGATTTTTTTTTTCCCCATAAGCAATTTGCTCAATTCTCCACTGGACAGACTAATATAATTTTCTAATAAAAAGGAAGATGCATACTTTTCAAATGAAAAATACATAAAAAGTTGTAAAGGCACTAGTATATATAAATCAGATTGAAAATACTGATAGATTATTTTTTAATATTTGATCTCAATTCTGTCAAATAAAAAAAATACACATTTCTGAATTTTCCAAAATAAGCATATGATGCATTTATTGTTGGAAAGAATTATCCATATTATTTCCAAAAGGCATAATCTGTCTCCTTTGTCATAATATTTTTTCTTTGCAATAATTTGAAAACTGAAAATGAAATATATTTGCTGCACAAATAGATTTTTAAAAACATTTTTATTCTTTTTGCATTTTGCAGCTGTAGATTTGTGTCTCTATTTTAGATTCTTAATGGGATGACATTAGAGATTTGGTTTCAGCAAGAAAAATCCCCAGATGTATAAAGAATGACATAGATTTTTCCGGTCATAGTTAGCAGCAAAAGAAAACCACATAAGAACACTGAAATTTTTTAGTTATATCACAAATAGAAAAAAAGCTTTTCAAAGTAACATGCAAGAAGTCAGAATACAGATTCTAATTATTGTTTATTTATCATTATGAGTTGTAAGATGTATGTATTACTTCTGAATCTCGACTTTTCCATTATACAGAAAGGGGCTAGCCTCGATCACTAAAACTTTCCTTCAACATGAAATTATTATATGAGAAAATAGCACAAAAATTAATTCAAGGGAGTGCTTTGAGACTCTGAAGTTGTTCTTAGGTGCTATTGAGTCAGATCTGACTCAGAGCTACCCTATATACAACAGATAAAGCAACAGCAAATACCGTGGATGCCCAGCACTATTGTAAGTGCTTCTCTGCTATTTGTAGGGTTTTCAATTTGCATGGCTGATTGTTTTGGGAGTGGGTTGCCAGGTCCTTCTCTCAACCCTATAGCACCCAAGATTCCCAGGTGGTCTCCCATCCAAGGTCTAACCAGGCCCAACCCTGCTTAGCTTCTGAGATCTAACAAGATTGGACACCAGAGGGGTATGGCTGTAGACTCTGAAATTGTACCCTTATGTTTCTGAAACATTGATGACTATAAGAAACAACTATTTTTAAGTGTCAGGATTTTCTTGAAGCTTGAACAACTTGACACAGCTGATGCTGTTTGTGGGAGGATATGGGCTGGGGTGACAGGCACTAGTGGGAGTTTTACTCTCAAGATAAAGACTAAGCCCTCCTCAGGACATGACATCTGAGGTCTTGGGTGCGTGAATACCTGAAGCAAGTATGGAGGGACTGCTTAAATAAAGTATACTCTGGCCAGTGGCAGCTAGGTTGGTCCTAGAGTGGAGCAGTGAAAAACGGATGGTCAGCAGGGGAATTATTGTGTACAGACATAGGTAAAGGACTCTGCAAACAGCAGTTATGAATATCCTTGCTTAAATTGGTCAGTTTGTCTTATATCCATTTTCTCATCCTCTGTCCTGGTCTTTGCTGAGCTTTGCAGAATGGAGAGAAAGGGTTAGTGTCAGTGCTTGGGGGAGACCAGTTAGAGCCATTTGCATGGCTGAAATAGTGGGGAAATGATGGAGGCAAGTGACCTGCAGAGGAGCCTGGTGTAGCAGTGCAGAGCAAGAGGCAAAGAGGAATCTCAGGACTGATTTGTGGAACATGTCATGATCCTTGAATTGCCTGGTTAAACCAGGCCTTCCAGTCTCAATCTAACTAGGGGGAAGGTTGGAATAATGTATGAGTATTAAAATGAAAGCTACTGAGGGTAAGATTACCGGGGACGTTTGGTTATAAAAGGTTTTGTATTTGTTGCAGGGTGCAGTAGCACATGCCTGTAATCCCAGCGGCTCAGGAGGTAGAGGCAGGAGGACCGCAAGTTCAACACCAGAGGCAGTCTGCATAACTTAGTGAGATTCTGTTTCAAAAAGTAAAAAAAAAAAAAAAAAAAAAAAAAAAAAAAAAAAAAAAAAAAAAAAAAAAGGGCTGGGGGTGCAGCTCAGTGGTCCAGCACTTGCAAAGCATGTGAGCGCAAGGCCCTGGGTTCAACCCTGAGTACCACCAAAAAAAAAAAAAGGTTTTCTGTTTGTTGAATGATTACTGTATGTATTCTTGGATGCTTACTGTGCTATGCCCTTCACTTACTACATGCTTATCTCTTCCTAGAAAAAGAAGTTACAAACATATACTGAATCAGCTGATAGCTCTCCCCTCACCTTGGCATGACCATTCATCAGTGCTCCATGGCTGTATACTAGTAAGAATGTGGCTTTCATTTCCCATTCTGTAATTTTAAAATTATCCATGTGGTAAACGTAATAGCCTCCAAAGATGTCCACACCCTAATCCTTGGAACTTCTAAAGATATTAGCCTACATGGAAGAAGGAACTTCACCGGTTTAATAAAGGTTAAGGATCTTGACATGGGAAGATTATCTTGGATTATCCAGATGGGCTCAGTGTAATCACATAGGTCCTTTAAAGTAGAAGAAAGGCAGGAACATTGACAATAAAGATTCAATGATAGAAAAGCAGGTAGGAGAGATGAGGTATGAGGGCTGGATTGCTGTTGCTGGCTTTGAAAACAGAGGGGGACACAGGCCAAGGAAGGCAGACCAGTCTAGAAGTTGACAATAACTCCAGGCCAACAGATAGAAATGAAACAGTGCCCTTAGTCCTACAACCACAAGAAATTGAAGTCTGCTAGCAGTCTAAGTGGTCGAGGATATGGATTTTCCCCTAGAGCCTCCAAAAAAGAACACAGCCATACCAACATCTTGATTTGGGCCTGGTGAGACGTACTTTGACTTCAGACCTACACAAGGGTGAAATTTTTAAAAAAACATTCTGGGGAGCTTTGTTGTTGGTTGTTAGGTGCCATCAAGTCAGTATCTGACTCATAGCGATCCTACATACAACAGGCGAAACAGTATTGTTAGTGCTTCTCTGCTATTCATAGGGTTTTCAATGCCTGATTGTCATTTGGAAGTGGGTTGCCAGGTCCTTCTCCCAAGCCTACAGTACCTGATGTTTCCAGGTGGTCTCCCATCCAAGTACTAACCAGGCCTGAACCTACTTCACTTCTAAGATCTGATGGAGTGAGATGCCACAGTGGTACAGCTGTAAGCTCAAAGGTGCTAGGTTTGTGGAAATATGTTAAGGCAACAAGTCTAGTCCCCTAACTCTAGTATGAGAGCTAAGATCCATATCTGTTCACCTTTGTTTTCAGCATCTCATGCAGGATTAACATTGAGCTTGGGCTCAATCAACATTGAATAAGAAAGGAAGTTTTAAAAAGGGGGAGCAGAAGAGACAGCAAGATATCATAAATCTTCATTTTCCATAAATATTTTTAGAAAAGGCAGGCTCCATGGTATATGCCTATAATTCTAGCAACTCACAAGACCGATATAGGAGGATTGTAAGTTCAAGATCAGAGGCAGCCTGTGCTACTTAGCTAGACCCTGCCTCAAAATAAAAACAAGGCCAGGGATACAGCTTGGTTGTCAAGTACTTGCCTAGCATGCATAAGACCTTGGGTTCAACTTCCAACACTGAAAAAAAATCTGTAGTCAAGGAGTCAACAATAAGTATGGAATTGGTGGGACAGAGGAGGAATGCAATGGAAGATGAACATGTTGAAGGCTCAGTGTGGAGGACCTTATTGTATTACACTTCTGAGTAGATGAAAACACACTAGCATGTCTTACTAATTCATGCCTCTATCCTATCTATCAGGCTATCATTTGTCAAAAAGAATAAACAAGAGTCTTTAGAATTATTATTCTTTCATTCTAAATCCAAGATATAAATCCAGGTAACAATATTTGAGCATTATCTATTTGAATGTTTTCTCCTCTGTACTAGTATTTGCTAGAAAGAAAATTCACTCTTGTCATAACCTTACCCAAATGCCCAACATATGCATCTTACCACTTATGTATTCTTACACATCTACTCTCATGATTCTAGATCAACTCCTTATTATGTATTTTAAATATTACAACTTGTAAAATATATCACAACTTCCAAAGGGTCAATTAAATATACCTATACAGTTCAAAAATAACAAAATAAATTCATATAAGCATAGCCATCTTAAGAAATGGGATATTACCAGAACCTCAGAAGGGTCCTTTGCTCAGTGGTACACTCCTTTTGTCCCCAGAGGTAAATAACATCCATTATGTTATTTCCTTGTGGCTTTTCTACACTTGAATTTATTCTTAAACAAAAGGTGGTTGTTTATGTTTTTGAAATTCATAAGAATGAAAGAATCTTGCTATCAAAATTGTTGACAAGAAAACATACATAAGCACTAACACATAACACAATAACATATAATTCTCTTCGAATGTGGGACGGTCTCCAATATGTTTTAGTGTTTTGTTTATTTTTTGCAGTACTGGAGGGATTGAACACAGGGCCTTGTGCATGTTAGATAAGTGCTTCACCACTGAGCTATATACCCCCTGGCCCCTTTTTTATTTTTAATTTTGAGACAGGATGTCACCAAGTTTCACAGACTACCTCTGGCCTCAAACTCATGATCTTTTTGCCTCAACTTCCTGAGTAGCTAGGATTACAAGCATGCACCAGAATGTCCAGTTTCTTGGTGCTTGTTTTATATTGATGTCCCTGTCATTCACTGATTTTCATTGCTCTTTTTGAACATACTGCAATGCATTTATTCTACTCTTAATGACTATTTGTGTAGTTTCCAGGTTTTTACTTATAAAGTAATATTGCAGCAGATGTTCATATACATGATTTCTGGTGCATATACAAAGAGTTTCTTTAGGGAACATCTCGAGGAATGGAATTACAGGCACATGAGGTATGTCCTTGTGCAGATTTACCAGGTAATGCAAAATTGTTTTCCAAAGTGGTTGCTTTATTACTTTTCCTTATTACTTTTCTAATTAAAAAGGCTCTTAACTGGTATTTCTACCTTCAGTTTTCCTCCAAATCTTTCTATCCCATCCACTAGCATTATTCTGGTTTTTCCTGAAATGCTGGTTTTCAAGGTTTTCACATTCACTCCTTCTCAAAAACTGTGTGTGCTAAGTAGGTTGGTCTTTATTATTTTTTTTAATCTAGGTTCTTTTTTTTTGCCTTTGAGATTTTGCTCTTAAAAATCCCCCTGCCTAGAATCCATCCATTTGCCTCTGCATGTAAATGCTACTTATTCTTCCAAGTACCACCGATTTCCTCCTTTTCTGTGATATTTTCCCTGGTTATTTCATCTCCATTTTCTGAAGTCTCCCAGCACTATGTATGTTATTTAGTCATCCATTAAAACATATTTTGGGGGTTTATATTACATGAACTTATGATGTATGCAAAGAGAAAAGATAAGGTCCCTAAGAAAGGTTAGGAGCTCACTTTCAGAATCAATTACACCATCAGTTGCACCCCTTTCTTTAAGCAGAGACCAGGCAACAATTTCCTATAGGTGCTTGAAGAGGAAATCCAGGGTTACTGGTCGCTTGGATCTGTTCATCACCACTATCCCCTGCAGTGTGAATCTGCATCTATAACTTACCATGAGAGATCTGCATAGAGAGTCTTCCAGTGCCCCGACCACCACCACTAGTTCTGGGAGTTTGAAACTAAGGCCTCACACATGCTAGGCAAGTGCTCTACCACTGAGCTGCAACTCCAGCCCTTTTTCTCATTTTTTAGTTTGAGACAGGATCTTGCTAAATTGAATATACTGCCTCTAGCTCAAACTCACAATTCTTGCCTCAGTCTCCCAAGTAGTTGGGATTGCAGGCATGGGCCATGATGCCTGGTGAGCCCTCCAAGTTTTGATCTCAAATTTCCTGTCCTCCTTTATTTATCAGCAGAGACTGGCAGGAACATTTGTTCTAGTCCAGTTGGTTTCCTTCCTGTCTTCCAAACTCATTATTCCTGTATGTTTCTAACTCTGGGTAACTCCATCTATGTAGCAGACTTAACACCTCATGCTGCTGAGCTAAGTCCTCTCTATGCTTCAAGAACCATTTAAGGAACCTTTTCCAGAATATCCTAGCTTGCTATGATCCTCTTCTCTCATAGAATTTTTTATGCAGTTAACTTCTTTGTATATAAACATCAAAATCAGGGACCATGACTTAAACTTAGTCTAGCACAGGACCTTGAACAGTGGTGTTATTTAAAGACTAGCTCTTGATTGACAGATGATGACTACTACTGAAATAACCCTGATTTGGGTTTCTATTTTGGTTTTAAAAAATTTCAAGTATGTTTTGCATTCAAAGATTATATACATCAGCAAGATTCATGCTTGAATTCTTATCTGGAGTATGATTTTGTGATTATTTTTGTTTTGTTTGTTTTTTCCCAGCACACCAGTATAAAATAGAGAATGAAAATCTAGATTTGGGGCATATACAATCCATGAATGTTGTCAGACTTCTGTGTGTGTCCATGATAGGAATACCTGGCATCCATGATGTTTCATTATAATATAGGTCCCCTTATTTTTGAAATACTCCTTAAGGTCTTTGAACATTTTCTATTGTTTTCTTTTTGTTAGACCTTCTTCTAATGCACGGTGGTTTGACCTAGAATTACTGAAAAATTATATCTTAGTTTTGAAATCTTAGTATATTTTGATGCATAAATTTTCTTTTAAACCTAGCCTCATTTAAATGCTAATGTCTATTTTCATGCAGCCAGTTTCTTGTTCTCCTCTATATACCCTCAGAGCTGATGTGTCAAGATTCCATTCACTTCAAAGAAAACTTCAGGCTTGGATCTTCTCCACAGGGGTGCTCAGCCTAAGACAAGAAATGACCTCTGTAGCTTTTTTCACTTTGCATTTGTGAGAAAAGCAAAATAAAAATAGATTCCCCAATTTAACATCCTAAGTAATTTAACATCCTAAGTAATTGCATCAGTACTATATGTTGGAGTATTTATACACTATTGATGGTTCATAATCATGAAGAGATTTTTTAACACTAGGACATTAAAGGTATGCTGTTATGATAGAATATTCCAGTATACCTATTCCAGTATACCTATAAAATAATGTAAAAACATTATTGTATATTATTACTCTCATGTGCATATGTGGGGAATGGTCTCATGCTGTGGGACATAATTAACTACATGAGAGATAGACATACCTTCCAAGCAAAAAATATTTGAAAGAGAGTACAAAATACATAACTTCCTTGTGGTCATTAAATGACTAATAAGGTAGTGTTTTTGTGGCTTATAAATTTCAATTTTTTTTTGTTACCTTGTAATTTAAAGTTCGTTTTTGTTTTTTTTTTCTGTTTTCACTGGGAGCCTTAAAATATGCATTATTCAAAACTCATCAGTTTGGAGGTAGGAAAGGATCCTCTAAATTCCTAATCTTCATCTTCAGAAAAGACATTTTCCTTTATTTTCAATATTCATAATTAAGAAAATTTTTCTTCTTCAATATTGAGAGGCTTTAAGAAGATTTAGATATAACCAACTTAATTGGAACTGGAATATAAATACAACTATCATTTGATTTTTTCTTACAACTTATAAACCACTTTCACATACATTTTGTTGTTGTTGTTAGGTGCCCTTGAGTTGGATCTAACTTGTAGTGACCTTTTGTGTAACAGAACGAAACACTACCCAACACTGTACCATGCACAGGATCATCTGAGCCCATTATTGCAGCCACTAGGCTTCTGCTCATTTTGAATTGTGCCACATCAGCAAAAGGAGGTCCAAGGGGCTTTATTCCATTGTTGTTATTAAAATGGATTATACTTTGAAGAGGCAGCTCTTTCCTAGTCATCTTTTGAATGCCTTTGAATCTGGGGGGCTCACTTTCTGGCACTAAATTTCACAATGCTTCTCTACTATTCATAAGGTTTTCAATGGCTAATTGTTTTGGAAGTGGGCTCTTGGTCCTTCTCTCTAATCTATCTTAGCCTAGAGGCTCAACTGAAACCTGTCCACCATTAGTGGCTCTGTTGGTATCTGAAATACCAATGGCATAGCTTTCAGTATCATAGAAACATGCAAGTCCCCACAGCACAACAAGCTGACAGACATGTGGGGGCCACATACATTGCTTCAGTGAAACTCAAAGAAATTCTCTGAAATGAAGTTAGTTTTATTCTCATGCTTTTGAACATAAGGGAATTCAAGGTTAGATAAGTTAGAAACTCACTCAGTGACATCAGAGCTAGAAAAGAGCAGAGATTGTATTCCAAACCTGATTTAATTCCTGTCAACCCCAAACTCTTGATTATCCATTAATGCTTATGAATAGCATATGCATTATTCAAAAGAGAAGGTTTCGAATCTTGCTTTTATTCAAGTAACTAAATTTTGCAAATGCCTTTCTCCCTGTGTTTTAGGTAAAGAAGTGGTATGTTTTATAATTGAAATACACAGACAGTTCATTAAAGATCAAAACCTAGTGCATAGTATTATCTACTAGTGTTAAATCCATAAGAAAAATAAAGATAATGATATATTAGATATTAGGGTAATAATACCAAAGGGATACTATAACAGACATTCTCCCCTCTATGTTAGGATAATCTGGTATAAAAGATTCTAATAAAGTATTCAAAACCCCCATATTTTATAATGAATTTACCATATGATTCATCTTAAAAGGTTACTGCATTTTCTTTTGGACTTCCATGGAAATTTGTTATAAAAAAAGAACTCATGATTTCTGTAGTGCCTTGTGTGTATCTTTAGTTTGTATCTATAGTATATTTAGTCCTTTATTTGCATCTGACTTTATTTCCTAGATCTCACACTAAAACTATTTCTTCATTCTCCTCCTGCTCTTCTTCCTTCTACTACTTCTTCCTTCTCTTACTTCTTCTTTTCCTCTTCCTCATCCTTCTCCTCTTTATCCTCCTTCTCCTCTTCCTTCTCCTCCTCCTCTTTCTTCTTCTACACAAGCACTCTACCACAGAGCAGCATCCCTTTTTTCAAAAAGGGGCTGTTGTCCTCCTGCCTAAGCCTCCTGAATAGCTGGGATTTTAGGTGGGCACCATGGTGATCACTTTCTTTCCCTTTCTGTCTTTCTTTCTTTCTTTCTTTATCAGGGGTTTAATACTAAATAAGGTGACTTAACTAATTCATAGATAAGTTATTTGTTGTTGTATATTTCTGGAGTAGTAAAGAAATTTCAACCAAATATCTATAAAGCTCATTCATTCACCCATTCATTCTTTATTCAACAAATATTTATTAGGCACCTACTACGTGCCAGTTACTATTCTAAGAGCTCAGAAGCACTAGTTGAACTAAAGAAACAAAAGATTTGTCCTGATAGAACTGTGGTTATCAAATGTAGTCCGTAGGGTGGGCGTGGTGGCGCACGCCTGTAATCCCAGCGGCTCGGGAGGCGGAGGCGGGAGGATCGCAAGTTCGAGACCAGAGGCAGTCTGCGTAACTTAGACCCTGTCTCAAAAAGTACAAAAAAAAAAAAAAATGGGCTGAGGTGCAGCTCAGTGGTCCTGCACTTGCAGAGCATGCAGGCACGAGGCCCTGGGTTCAACCCCCAGTACCGCAAAAAAAAAAAAAAAAAAAAATGTAGTCCGTAGGAACTTGGGGATCTCATACAAATTTAGGAGTCCATGAACTCAAAACTACTTTAATAATAATAAGACATTTTCTATGCTATAATTTCAATGATGATGCAAAAAGAAATGATAAGTAAAAGTGCTGGTGCCTTAACATGAATCAAGTCAGTGGCACCAGACTATGTTAATAATTATTGTCTCTTTCATACCTGTG
Organism: Pedetes capensis; assembly: GCA_007922755.1. Lineage (NCBI taxonomy): Eukaryota > Metazoa > Chordata > Mammalia > Rodentia > Pedetidae > Pedetes > Pedetes capensis. The sequence continues at coordinate 197,995 of VMDO01000904.1, read as the reverse complement.
CATAAATTAACATTATGATAAATTAATGCTATTTCATTTAGGAGTGCCACAGATGCAGCAATAAAAATTACATTCTTACATTTGATACTTTTGAATATACATTTTTCATGTTCTATGTGAAAAAATGCAACATATTCAGGAAGCACTTCTTTTCCACACTGAGGAACTAACTTTTGACTTGAGGAAAAGCACTTATACAACTCTTTAATTTATAAACTAAAAGAGTCATATTTTCCGTGCAGCACCATTTTCACTTAGAAAATATCAGCAGAGAAAATATACTTATTTAAACTTAGATATTTGACAGATATTTTCTAGCAAATGAACAATGTGAGCCTGTGATTTCAATGAAAATGAAAACATTTCCTAGCAATGACAACTATAAAATTTAAAACAAAAATTAGAATTTTGGAAAACTTGTATTTATCAGTGCCTAAAGACTTTTCTTAAAGGTCAATGACGATCTTAACAAGCCTAACTTTTATATGTTTAATGAAATCTGTCATGTTTGGGATATGTGCATGACTATGAACAATACATTTCAAATGATGACTCATGATGTTATGTCATTCTTGTATAAAAGAAACACTTTAAAATTCAGGCTGGACCAACTGATTTTAATGGAAGGACTAAGATATGTTCATTAATAATATTTCTGGGCTGGGATTTGGCTCAGTTGGTAGAGCGCTACACTGCAGTCTCTGAGGTCCCGAGTTCAATTCCCAGCACCACACAAATGGGAGAAGGACTTGGCAATCCCGAAACAGTCAGCCATTGAAGACCCTATGAGGGTCGCTATGAGTCGGATACTGACTCAACGGCACCTAACAACAACAGCAACAATAGTATTTCTGATATCATAATGTTACCAACCTTTAAGAAGCTATCATTTATTTAGTTTAGGTGTAGTATCAAGAAAGAATATCAATTAAGACAGAATAGTAAAATGCTCTACCCTCTTCCAACTACATGTTTTCATAAGGCTACATATTCTTCACATGTTTCTACCAAAGCAGCGTATCTCTAGAGATTGAGTAGAAAAACTGGTAGGAGAATCTATCTCTATATAGTCAGCGTCAATGAGATTTGCAAATGCATATAACACTTCTGTTCTTCTCATAAATTTTCATTCTGGAATTTTTAAAATAAAACATGGTACTTATGTTAACATGTAAAGGATTTATTATTGCTATTTTTAAAAATGTAATGAGTAAATGCCTGCAGCTATAGCCCTGTGGCATCTGATCCCATCAGATCTCGGAAGCTAAGCAGGGTCGGGCCTGGTTAGTACCTGGATGGGAGACCGCCTGGGAACAAAAGAAGCTGTAGGCTTGGGAGAAGGACCTGGAAACCCCCTCCTAAAAATCAATCTGCCATTCAAAACCCTATGAACAGCAGAGAAGCACTGACAATAGTGTTTCCCCTGTTGTATAGAGGGTCACTATGAGTCGGATACCAACTCGACAGCACCTAACAACAACAACAACAATAAGTAAATATTAAATTTGTACTACAATTTCCAATAATGATTAATATCAGTTGACATAATATACATAAGTATTCTTGGTGAAGCCAATTTGTAAAGTTTTTAAGTGAAATTCTTTATTTTAAGATAGTTTTAGGTTCACTTGCATTTGTAAGAAGTAATACTGAGCACTATGTACCCATTACCCAGTTTCTTTGATGATAACCCCTATGTATCAGTTTTCTGTATAGTGTGGGCTTGGGTGTTGCCGTAATGCTGAAAGCTATGTATTACAAATACCAGCAGGGTCACCCATGGTGGACAAGTTTCAGCTGAGCTCCCAGACTAAGACAGACTAGGGAGTAATTCCTGGAAGCCCACTCCCCAAGTAGCCATTAAAAACTTTATAAGTACCAGAGAAATAGTCAGAAAATTAGCACCCCAGGTTGAAAGACACTCAAAAGAATACTGGGGAAGAGTTGTCTCCTGAAAGTAGAATCTAACTAAATGACAGGAATGGAGTAAAGTGCTAGGGACCTCCATTTGCTGATATGGCGTGACTTAAAATGGGAAGGAAAAACTATAAACATTCATTAATAACTGGAAGGTGGAACATACATAGTATGAATATAGGAAAATTAGAAATCCTCAAAATGGAAATGGAGTGAATAAACATTGACATTCTAAGTTATCAGTGAGCTAAAATGGACTGGCATGGGTCATTTTGAGTCAGATAATCATATGAGCTGCTATGCCAGGAATGACAGATTAAACAGAAATGGGGTTGCATTCATCATAAAAAAAAAAAGTCTCAAGATCTAGCCTGAATTACAATGCTGTCAGTGATAGAACAATATCCATATGCCTACAAGGAAGGCATAATATGACTATTATTCAAATTTGTATACTCACCACTAAGGCTACAAATGAAGATTTTTACCAGCCTCTGCAATTTGAAATATGGTGACTGGAATGCAAAAGTTGGAAACAAAGAGGACATAGCAGTTGGAAAATATGGCCTTAGTGACAAAAACAGTGCTGGAGATCACATGATAGAATTTTGTCATACCAATGACCTTTTCATTGTAAATACATTTTTTCACCAACATAAATGGCAATTATACACATGGAATTCACCAGATGGAATACACAGGAAAAAAAACTGAGTACATTTGTGGAAAGAGATGATGAAAAAGTTTAATATCAAAAGTCAGAACAAGACCAGGTACTGACTGTGACTCAGATCATCAAGTGCTCATATGCAGGTTCAAACTGAAACTGAAGAAAATTAGAACAAATATACAAGAGCCAAGGTATGACCTTGAATATATTCCACCTGAATTCAGAGACCACTTCAAGGACAGGTTTGATGCATTAGACACTAATGATCAAAGAGCACACGAGTTGTGGCATGACATCAAAACATCATTCATGAGAAAAGCAAAAGTTTATTAAAAAGACTGGAAAAAAAGAAAAGACTAAATTACATGTCAAAAGAGAATCAGACACTTGCCCTTGAATGACAAGCAGCTAAAAGCAAAAGGAAAACATGATGAAGCTAAAGAACTAAACAGAAGATTTAAAAGGGCAGCTCAAGAAGACAAAACTAAATAATAGACATGTACAAACAGCGGGAGATAGAAAACCAAGCAGGTAAAACATGCTGTTTTTCTCAAGCTTAAGGAATTGAAGAAAAAATTAAAGCCCCAAGTGACAATTGTGAAGGATGCTACAAGGAAAATATTAAACAATGCAGGAAACATCAAAAGAAGGTGGAAAGAATATACAGAATCATTATGCCAAAAAGAATTGGTGAATGATCAACTATATCCAGAGGTTGCATATGATTAAGAACCAATGGAACTAAAGGATGAAGTGGAAGCTACCTTGAAGGAATTGGCAAAACACAGGCTCCAGGAATTGATGGGATACCAATGGAGATGTTTCAACAAACAAATGCAGCACTGGAGGTTGACACTTGTTTATGCCAAGAGATTTGAAAAACAGCTACCTGGCCAACTGACTGGAAGAGATCCATATTTGTGCATATTCTTAAGAAAGGGGATCCAAACAAGTGTGGAAATTACTGAACAATATCATTGATTTTCACACACAAGAAAAATTTGTCTTGAGATCATTCAGTATTGACTGCAGCAGTATATAGATAGAGCTGCCAAAAAATCAAACCAGATTCAGAAGAAGGTGTGGATCAGGGACATGATTGCTGATGTCACATGGATATTAGCCAAAAGCAGAGAATACCAGAAAGGTGTTTATCTATGTTTTCTCCCCCCGCCCCCTTCTCTCTCTTTTTTGGCTGTGCAAAGACATTTGATTGTGTGGATTATAACAAATTATGGACAATACTGAGAAGAATAGAAATACCAGAGCACTTAATTGTACTCATGAAGAATCTGTATGTGGACCAGAGGCAATTATTCAAACACAACAAGGAAACACTGTCTGGCTTAAAGTCAAGAAAGATGTGCATCGGGCCTCTATCTTTTTACCATATGTCTTCAGCATCCATGCCAAGCAAATAATCTGAGTAACTGAACTTTATGAAGAAAAATGCAGGATCATGATTGGAGAAAGACTCATTACCAATGTGTATTATGCCAGTGACACAATTCTGCTTGTTGAAAGTGGAGAGGATTTGAAACATTTGCTGATGAAGATCAAAGAACACAGCCTCCGTATGGGTTGCACCTCAACATCAACAAAACTGAAATCCCTACAATTGGGTCACTAAGCAACTTCATAATAAATGGAGAAAAGAATAAGGTCCAAGATTTTGCTTTACTCGGTTTTACAATAAACAATCATTGAAGCAGCAGTTAAGAAATCAAAAAACACATTGCATTGGGAAAAGCTGTTCCAAAAGATCTCTTTAAACTGTTAAAAAGTAAAGATGTCACTTTGAAGACAAAGGTTGCCTGACTCATGCCATGGAATTTTCATTTGCATCATAGGCTTGTGAAAGCTGGACAGTGAATAAAGGAGATAGGAGAAGAATTGATGCTTTTGAATTATGGTGTTGGAGATGAATAGTGAGTATACCATAGACTGCCAAAGGACCAACAGATCTGTCCTAGAAAAAGTGCAACCAAATTACTCCTTGGAAGCAAGAATAGCTAAGACTGTATCTTACATACTTTTGACATGTTTTCAGGAGGGACCAATCCCTGGAGAATGACATCATGTTTGGGAGAATAGCTGGCAGAAAAAAAAAAAAAAGACCCTCTTATAGATGGATTGATACAGTGACTTCAACAATGGGCTAACGCATAAGAAAGATTGTGTGCATGGCACTGTGTCAAGTAGTGTTTGGCTGTGTTGTACATAGGGTCACTATGTGCCAGACCCAACTCAATTGCACCTGACAATAACAACATATTCTTTTTACTGAAATGTCTCATTTCTTTTATTCTCATAATTGGGCTGATTTTTCACTATTGCATCTTGAGAATTCTCTGTATGTTCTAGATACTTGTCATATGTCAGATAGGTGATATTCATATATTTTCCTGATACTATGTAGCTATGTTTTTCATCCTTTTAAGAGAATATTTCTCAGAGGAATTTTTTTTTATTTTGATGAAGTCCAACTCAGTACATTTTCCTCTTAAAAATTGTTTTTGGTGTTAATTCAAATAATTCTTTTCCTTATTTCCTGAAGATTTTATTGTATACCTTTTTTACAAAATGATTTATTGCTTTATATTTTATATTTAAGCCCTTGATTCATTTTGTGTTAGATTTTGTGTATGAGATGTAAATGAAGGTGTTCACTTTTTTGTTTTTAATTTTAGTTTTTGCCTATGGATGTTCAATTACTCCATTACATTTGTTGAAAAAGTTATATTTCCGCCTTTTTGAAAAAAATGTTGGATACATTAGTGTGAATATATGTATAAATTCTCTGTTATGCTCTTGGAGTCTTTGCCCTTACCACACAGTTCTAATTACTTTAGCAATATAATATTTTCAAATCAAGGAGACTGATCTCCCAAACTTTCTTCTTCCTTTTCAAATTTTATTTAGATATTCTAGTTCCTTTACTTTTCCACGTATATTTTAGAAAAATCATAACTGTCATTTGTGGTTTCTGACCTAGTAATTGTGACTATAAAAGTCTTACCGTAAGCATGTATATCAATTTAGAGATGATTGACTTCTTTGCTATGTCAAGTCTTCTTCAAACATGGTCAAAGGACATATCCTGTATGGTTTCCACTCTTAAAATTGTTGAGTTTTGTTTTATATTCAAGATATAATGAATTTGGGTTTATGTTCTATGAGTACTTGAAAAGAATTTGTACTCTGCTATTAAGTTCAGTATTATAAATATGTATTAGATCTTGTTCATTCATTGTGCTCTTGAATTAATCTGTATTCTTCCTGATTTTTGGTCTAATTTTTCTATTAGTTGGTGAGAGAGGAGTCTTCAACTCACATATTTTGGACTTGCATATTTCTTCCTTTCCTTTCCTTCCTTCCCCTTTCCCTTCCCCATTGCCCCCACTTCCTTCCACCCTTCCTTCTTTCCTTCTCTCCCCACCTTCAGTTCTTTTTGGACTACTCAATACCCTGCCCAAATATGTGAGCAAATACATTATCTTCTTATTAGGACAATTTCAAGTGGATTTTGGCTGCTTACAATCCTAAGATATAGCTAATTCTGTATCTAAAATTTGATTTAAGGCCTACTAATAGAAAAGCCCCTACCAGTCATTCTGTAGTAGCATTGGTTTTCAAACTAGGGTTTACAAACATATTTTTAGGGTATCCAGAAAACTATATATGAATTTTAAAGATTAATTCTTCTTTTAATTCTAACTTAAAATTATTAACTTAAAATATTCTAGTTTTTCTTCATGACTCCCTTGTTAGTTGATGACTAATGGGTGATTTCACTGCTTGCATTTGTCACAAGTTGTTTCTTCTAAGCTGCAGAGATGATTAGAGGGCAAGCTCTGGAAACTGACTGCCTAAGTTTGAATCCTGGCAATACCTCTTAGTCTGGTCACCAGTGTCTTTGTCTGTAACATAGAGAAATAATAGCACTAATCTGATAGTATTGATGTAAATATTAAAGGAGGAGTTGTGTGTAGAGCTCTTAGAATATTGTTTGTCATATAGTAATCAGTGATGTTTGTTTTTTACATAACATAAATCATATTTTTGAACCAAGTAAAGGGCATGCAATAATCACTTATGCCATATGTTTTACTGTAGTTTGAATAGAGAAAAATGATATAATAAATGACTTATTTTACACACATACAAGAGAATATATGAATAAGACTGTTCAAAGCAGCATTGTTCACAATAGCAGAAATAATGGAAACTTCTATTTCCACTAGGAAAATAGATGAACAAACTCCTGCATATTCACATAATTGAAAATTATACATTGATTCACACAACTGAATATTATACAATGATCAATCCATGAATCTACTCAATGAAGTATAGCACCCTGTAGCAATATAATATGGTGGATCATAGCAATATAATGTTAAATTTTAAAAAGTGTCTAAACATTGTATTATATTTCTGTTCCCATGATGAGACCACCGTGGAGTACTGGGTGTTGTAGGCTTGGGACAAGGACCTGGCAGCCCACTTCTGAAACAGTCATTGAAAAGCCTATGTATAGCAGAGAAGCACTGACATAGTGCTGGGCATGGCACAGTGTTGAGTAGCGTTTCATCTGCTGTGTGTGGGGTTGCTATGAATTGGACCCAGCTTGATGGCACCTAACAACAACAACAACTTGATGCTAAAAATATGTACTTTTTAGGAATATATCCTTTTAGGAGCAGATAAAATTATTCACTATAAATTATAAAATTATTCAATATAAAACTACATTTTAAAAAATGAAAAGGAAAATAAACACAGAATTTAGAATAATGGCTGCCTTGCATGGGTGGAGCCAAGAAATCAATTGGAAGGACCATATGTTAAATGTAAACTATTGTCAATGTGTTAAGTTTTATTTGGGGTGATTTACTGTTGTTTATAACATTACAAATATTATAAAATGTTAGCTAACAAACAATGGATTAAAATAAGAGTATCATGAGTGGACCAATAATGAGAATGTGTCCTGAGTCAAGGATTATGACATCCAATTTGGTATGCCTGAGTTCCAATAAGAACCAGAGAAAGAGAATAAAGGAGATATATGTTATACATGCATGTGATAGTACATACATGCTGACAAATGTTGCTACCATAGCAGTGAAAATTATATTCATGTTATACGGGCCCATTTTGTTTCAACAAAACAACACGTGTCACAATGTCAGTATTAAGAATTTGAATTGTGTGTGCAATTTTTTAAATTTACTGTGTAATTTTAAAATTAAGTTTATAGTTGTCCAAGTGCTTATGCAATGGAATTCCTGGCTAGTTTTTAATTTGCACTTATATTAATGATAATTTAGATAATCACTGGAGAGTCCATGAAATTATTTGTACTTCAGAAAGTTTCCATTTTCATTTACCATTAGGCACCACTATACTATGCTCTCAACCGTTCACTTTCCAGGTTCCTTTGCTCTAAAGATTCTTATAGTGTAATCCAGGGACACCTGAGGGATGGTGAGGCCATTTCTGGTTTATGTCACACAAAATATAAAAATCCCCACATGGGGGTTTCCTGCTAGCCAGCGACTCAGGGTCTTCCCGAGGGACTGGACTGGTCACCAGTGGCAAGAACAGAGAGGCTTCAGGAAACCAGCTACAAAAGGATAAACTTTATTGTACAGGAAAGGAAACCAGGAACAGGAAGACAGGAACAGGAAGGAACCAGGAGTTCTTCTGTCTTCTGGGCCTGGAGACTATCCTCAGCTTCTGCCTCTTGGTGCTGGGCCAAGAGGCTGTCCTCAACTTGATTGAAAATCTATTGATCTTCTGTCCCTGGTACTGGGCACAGGGACTATGTTCTGTTGCTTGTAGTAGCACTCTATTCTTCTCTTGTCTGTGACATCTCTGATGTCTCTGGTCTTTCTCTTATCTCAATGCTTTCTCAGGGATGGTGATTGATTAAGTGGCTGTTGAGGGCCAGCAAGCCCTCCTTTTATACCCTCTAGAGATGGTGGTTAAGTGGAGTTTAACCACCACGCTGCTAGTTGCTGGAGATCAATCATCTATAAGCCCATGGGCCAAACCAATCAGAATGGGTAATTCTAATTTAGGGTAAACTGGATGTCACTTTCTGGCCAATTAGGGGATGTTCCTTAATGGCCAGTCAGAGTGGCAGGATAAGGGCAGTGAGTAACCAATCAGGCTCCAGGGGAGTTATTGATACTGCCATACCTCTAGTGCCATCTTGGCTTACTTGATGCCCAGGGAAACCTGGATATGGGACAAGGGTCACCAGATGCCATCTTGCTTGGAAGATAGATGTTAATCCCTCAGGCTGGCTAGGCTAGATAGTCTCCTATGATGGTAGTCCTATTTAGCACCCCACCACCCCCACAATCAGCTTCAAGGATAGCATTACACTTACTGTCCATCATCATGCTCACTCACAAGTATATGGTAGACATTTCTAGAGTCTATGTGGCATATGATCCCAGAGATTAATTGCAGAACCAGAGAAGCCAAAACTTAATTATGACTAGTAATCAAACATTAAAGATATTAGCCAAAATGTAAAGTAAAGACACTTCTCATAAGTTTCTTTCTTTGTAGGAAATAGTTTTCTCCCTTAAATACATTATTAATATGATCAAGTTTGTGATTGATACTTCTAAGTGAATTTTAACAAATTAGTATTTTTTAAAAAGCCTCAGCTTACTTTCTAGTATAATCAATATTACAATGTACACCCCCAATGTTCATGTGTTGGAACTTTTAATTACTCAATGCAATAGTTAGGAGATGGGGCCTAGTAGGAGGTATGAGAATAGGTTAGCTACCACATTCATCCCGTATTATGGTTTAAATGTACAATGTTCCCTGAAGGTCCTATCTTTGAGTGCATGGTCTCCAGGTGGTAGTGCTGTCCTGGGTGTATGTGGAACTTTGAGATTTGAGACCTAGCTTTGTGGAAGTATGTCATGGCGTGGTGGGCCTTTGGAGGTTTTGTGGGGCCTTTAGTTCTAGTGGGTCTCTCTCTGATCCTGACCTGCCATAATGTGAGATCACTCTCGACAGGGCCTGTTATCTGCTTTGCCACCATGCCTGCCCTACAGCTGTGCCTTCCTCCTCTATGGACTGAAATCCTCTAAACCATGAACCCCAATAAATCTTTCTTGCTATAATTTGGTTCTGTCAGGTATTTTGCCACAGCAGTGAGCAAGCTGACTACTACAGTCCCTTTTTTCTCTCTTACATGTACGTTCTTCTCCCTTCCAACTTACTTCCACCATGTTATGAAGTAACAGGCCATTGTCAGATGCAGCCACCTAATCTTGGACTTTTCAGCCTCTGGAACTATGAGGCTAAATTATAAATTTTTTTTTCATAACTTACCTAGTCTCAGAATTCTGTTATAGCAACAGAAAATGGTGTAAGACAGAGGCAGTAGGTACTATCCATATGAACAAAAATTCTCCAGAATGCTCAGTAACATTTTAGCATATAAAAGCATTCTCAGACCAAAAATTTTGAGAACTGCTGCTTTAATTTATTCCATTTTAGTATTGTGTTCTACCTAGAACTACACTGAAATTCATAAGACATGAAATACTGTCATGTCTCACGTTATATTGCTGGAAATTCATACATAACTGAGAGGAAACAAGGGAAGCACAGAAGGTTGTCAAGGTGACAGGCTCATGAGATAATTTGGAGGCAGAGTCTTAGTTAAGAGGCAGTAGGTGAGCAGGTGTTCATTATTTGATAGGTAGATGGTTAAACTTTGCAGAATTTCTAAAAGAATCAACTCAGAATTTTCATATGAATGGCATAAAAGAATACCATCAAGGGGAGGGGCAGGGGGAGAGGATATGGTCATCAATGTCTGCCTTTTATTTGGCAAGTCATCATGCTTCACATGGCCTGTGGAGGGACTGTGGACACTTTGCAGGAGACTCAGAACATTAAAGCAGGATAGCATTTTTGCTTAAAGCCTGTGAGCACAGACACACATGTACCCTCCCACACACATACACAATGAAGAATGTGCAGATCTATATCAGATACCTACAAATCACTTCCCATAAAGCTCCAGGGGAAAAAACTGCATTTAATAGATAATCTCTGTTTCAATATTTGATTAAAAAAATGCAATGTCTGGTTCTTTTTTCTTTTTTGACATTCTTATCACTGTGAGATAAGCAATATTTTAAGCATTTATAAAACTTTCTAGGCCTTTGCTTAAAACCCATGGGGATATAAATCTGGATAATAAACTCAGCAACAAATAAATTTTTAAGGGAAATCATATTATGTGGAGCATTGGATAATGAAAACTGTGGAAAACATGTATATTTTAACATCTAATATTTGCTTATAGCTTTTCATTTAGTGAAACTAGTTAAAAATCTCTTCATTCCTTATGCTGCTTTTCATCCTTCAACTTTGTTGTTTCTTCAGAAAAAAATAGTCAACTTCATTTTATGAAGCTTTGGAATATTTTTATACCCATGAACTCCACTCTTCATGTAATGAGAAATTACTTCTAACTCAGATAATTTTAATAGAAAGTCTGCTCTCTTACGTACTTGCTCAGTAAACTTTGGTCATCATTGTCATGTTTGATGTAATTGTCTTACACAGATATTTGTTTTAAGCATATAAATACCATCCATGTAACTAAATACATAACAGCATATCTGAGCCTGTGGCAGGTAGAAAGCTTGTCACTTTTTTCTGTCCTTCAGTCAGGCTCTCATTCTTTTTAGTTTGTACCTTAGAAGAAATGTTCCAATAGTGCTGTGTTTTTCTTCTGCTCCTCTGAGGGAACAAACACAAAACTATCTTATTCTGACAGAAGCCCCTGTTGGTAACAAGAAAGCGTAAAAATCTTTCAAGATCTGTTTTAAAGATGAAAATTATCCCATAAATTCCTTCAGGCTTAAGAACTCTTCATGACATTTTCTCCAGCAATCTCTCACCCTTGTCTCCCACCCTTCCCCTCAGCCAACTCCCCAATCCTAATAGCTCCTCCTCAATTTCATTGCGTTTAGTAGGAAGAGAATCCTGCTGAGATCCAAACTCTCCATCCATCTGGGTACAGCTTTTGAAATTGATGTGCTGAGCCACTAATATGAAAAAGAGGAACAAATTGATTTTTAAAAGTCAATAAAATACAAACTATATGAGTTCTAAAGCACTGTTTAGCATTTCTGTATTCTATTACACTTGGATCTGCAGAAACAAGGCCCTGCAGAAACCTTTGAGTGAAAGAGGATGCAGTGCTTCTCATCTATATCTACCATAAACTATCAGAAAAAAGCATTTCTCTGTACGGCCTATAATATAGTAATTTTCACAATTCCAGTTTTTCTTTAAAATGTACTCATAGGAAAACTAAAACCATTGTATAGAAAATTTTGAGAAATGAGATGTTTTAAACACATTTGATATTGATTATAATTGCCCTCCAATAAAATGCTTTACTTTCTGCCTCTTGTATACTTTTATACCAGTTTCATAAGCTCAACTGGATGGATTTGATAGCTATTATTTTAATACTATTTGTTGTTGTTGCTAGGTACCATCGAGTTGGGTCCAATTTATAGCAACCCTTATAGGGTTTTCAGTGATTATTTCAGGATTGCTTCGGGAGTGGATTGCCACGTCCTTCTACCAATTCTTTTTTTAAATACTATATTCTTCTCTAATTCTTTGAGAGTAGAAAAGTGCTTTTCCTTAGACAAAAAATAGACAAAAAATTCAACTAGCCCTAATATCTTTATGTTCACAATTACTTAGTTACATTAGCAGCAGCTTCTTGCCCTTCTCGTCTATTTTTTCACTTTGTCCATCAAATACATAGATCATCTTTTATCTTTCATTAAGAAAATTTGAGTTTGCCTTGTGTTGGTCAATATGGTAAGGCATTCATCAAGAATGCCACAAATCTGTAAAGAAATGACAAATGTTTGAGGAGAGAGATATAGTTAACCTGACATAAGTATCACAAAATATATGCATGTATGGAAGCATTACATTTGTTTTCGTTAGGTACCCTTGAGTCAGATCCAACTCACAGTGACTCTATGTACAACAGGATGAAACACTATCCAACACTGTACCATGCACATGTTCTTTTTATATTTGAGCCCAATGTTGCCGTCACTAGGTTTCTTCTCATTTTGAGCTGTGCCATATCAGCAAAAGGAGGTCCCAGGGGTTTTACTCCATTCCTGTCATTAAGGATTGACTCTACTTTGAAGAGGCAACTCTTCCCAAGTCGTTCCTTGAATGCCTTCCAGCCTGGAGCATCATTTTCTGCCACTGTATTTGACAGTGCTTCTCTGCTACTCATAGCATTTTCAGTGGCTAATTGTTTTGGGATTGGGCTGCTGGGTCCTTCTCCTTAGTCTGTCTTTGTCAGGAAGCTCAGCTGAAACCTGTCCACCATAGGTGGCCCTGCTGGGATCAATTTTTATGTTTTATTTCCCAGTTTAAATAAATAAGAAAGTGCAAAAAAAGACATGATTCATTTCAAACATGTAACTCTGAAGTAATTTAAGAGCTTGGAAAGTAAGCACCGTGGAGAGTACAACTATAACTTGAGATTGCATGAAATCATGTTTATGGCACATTCTGCTCAGTTGGAGACTTATTAACATAATTTAGTTGTGAGTGTGTGGAGGGGTGGTGGATATGTGAGTAGCCTTGAATAATCTTTGTTTTTACTCATTAATTATTATTTCAAAAATTACTTTTAAGCTGAGTCAAAATGCTTATGCATATGTTCCAAATGGACCAAAATTATGCTTTCTCCTTGTAAGGTACATTGTTTGGAGTCTTGGATCTATAGGCCTTCATAATGTCCTTTTTGATAAAGTCTAATCCTTTCTTTTGGAATCTGGCCAGGAAGGAAAGCCTGTTGTTGTTGTTGTTGTTGTTGTTGTTGTTGTTGTTGTTGTTAGGTGCCATCCTTGAGTGATGTCCAACTCATAGCGACCCTTGTAGAGTTTTCAGTGGCTGCTTGTTTTGGGATTGCCATGGGAGTGTATTGTCACATGCTTCTCCCAAGAAAGCCTACCTTAATTTAAATGCATGTGTCAATTCAATTCCAATGCTAAATAACATTTATGGAGAGCCAGTATGTGCAAGGGAGGATTCCTGTGGGGAACAAGAACAATAGTAATGGAGTTAGACACCTACATGCAAAGCCTGGCTCCATCCTTATCATCTTTGTAAGTTTGGGCAAGTTATTTAACCTCTTTGTTCCTTTATTTTTCTCATTAGTAAAATGGAGCTTAATAAAAACTGATTCTTTTTTGTTGTTGTTCTGGTACTGCAACCTAGTTTGAACCTAGGGCCTCACCCATACTTTACAAGTGCTCTACCACTGAGCTGCATCCACAACCCTTTTTAAAACTTTTTATCTTGAGACAAGGTCACTAAGTTACACAGGCTGCCTCTAGCCTGGGACCTGTGATCCTCCTACCTCCACCTCCCTAATAACTGAGATTACAGGCATGTACCACCTTGCCTGGCCTTAAAATACAATTTCTTATGGTTGTGGCAAAGATTATAAGAGTTAATGCATTTACAGTACTCAGCATACTATCTGGTACATAGGTGTCCAGTAAATATAAACTCTAATAATAAGTTATATGGAATTATTGATATTATTATTATGGGAAAAAAAGAGAATCCTTACTATCCAAGTGTTCCATCTAGTGAGAGGAGCAGCCAAATATAAAACAAGCTAAAGAACAATCCAAGAGTCCTTTACCTTGGAAGAGTACAATTAGAGAATAGGGAGGTGATGGGTAGATTGTGTGGAAGACATTAAAGTTGAGCATGTGCCTAAGTATAGGGTAATTCTTTGAAAGAGAAAACATTACAAGATGAATAAAAGACTGCCAACCAGGATAAGGTTAAGTATTTATAGAACTTAAGGGGGGGGGAAATCATGTGGCTAGAACATTAGTGATTATTATGGTAGAATGAATATTTCTAGCCTTAGTCCAGAGAAGAGAATACTCAGAAGTTGCACTGCGGGAAGGCAAAAGATAAAACAGTTCTCTCTTTGGGTCTCACTGCCATGGTCTATCCTGAGGGAGATATCCAGGTGTGTGTTCCTGAATGCTGTTGGTTTCTGTGCAAAGACTCTAGGAAGCCAACAAATTGGGACCCTGCGGTGAGCCATGAATTGAAGATGCATCAGCTATGTTGTAAATCAGATCATCTCATTGGACATACCTCTTTGGAACTTTTTGTCTTTCCTTATCTCCTAGCCTTCAATAATGCCAAATTTAAATATGTCAGCACAAAGAGAAGATCTACTTGTTCATGTAAAGTAAATGTTGCAGGTAAAATGGTATTTCTTCTCATGTACCTAAAATTAGTTTTGGAATGATATTCCTACCTTAAAATCACAAGCTAATTAAAAAGAATAAGTTTCTGAGAAGATTTGAAAGGGGGAGGAGTATCATTCTGTATGCAATAATAGGAATTTGCCTGAGAGGGCTTTGGTCTTCTTCATGTAAGTGTATGGCAAAGTCATTTACTGAGAGTCAGAATGACAGGTGTGTGTTCAATGCCTTGAGATCCATTTTCTAACTGTTGCTGTGGCAAGTGCATAGGGAATCAATTAGAGTTAAAAGAATTGCTGAGTAGCATTTGGGATGCAGCTGAACAATCTAGTCCAATAGGGGGAGGGGGAGGAAGGGAGAGAGAGATAGGGGGGAGGGAGGGGAAAAAAGAGAGGAAAGAGGAGAGAAATATTGTTACTAATAAAGGTGAAGATAATAACAGTCTTTTTTGGAGGAGGTCAGTTTAATGCCTAAAAGGAAGAGACTGTTTTCAGAGATGGTC
Source organism: Pedetes capensis (assembly GCA_007922755.1). Classification (NCBI taxonomy): domain Eukaryota; kingdom Metazoa; phylum Chordata; class Mammalia; order Rodentia; family Pedetidae; genus Pedetes; species Pedetes capensis. The sequence goes on along the minus strand of VMDO01000904.1, from coordinate 182,568 downwards.
AGAGATCATTTTGAAAAGGAATATGATCAAAGTATGTTTTCCAGTTGAGATCTTCTGGAAGTTTATATGTCACACATTTAAGTGGCTTAAAAAAATAGAATAGTCTAAAATAAAAGAAGCCAGCAAAGTCTATTGAATAAACAATTAAGTTATTTAATGGTCTGTGCCTTTGTTTAATTGGCTAATTTCTGAAGATACTCTAGTGTAGGATGTGGGCAATTTTAATTGGATGATAGATAAAAAGAAACTAGTAGCAGGAATATGAAAAAATAAATACAAGTAACCAACTGAGCTAAAACCATGATAATTAAACTTAGTCACTGAATTTAAATGTGAGATAAAAAATTTTATACCTTATTATTCTTATTTATTGTGTTTTGCTTCTCTTGAAATCTCAGAAGCTGTACTGTGGACTGTGAGCATGCTGGGAATAAACTGGCATCAAAATAATCAGAAAGCAATACAGTTTCTGTCTGATTTTATTTATTAACCAGCTAGTAGGAGCTGCTGACCATATCTAGTCTGCAGTGCTGACTGTATGAACAGATTTTAGAAGCAAATCAGGCCTCAAGTTGTGAAGTTTCAGGGATATCTTGTGGCACATCATAAGACCTGGAACTCTGCCATTACTTATTCATTCACTGTAAGTACTGACTGCACTAGAATTTTTAAGAGAAGTCTGTTAAAATGAAACCATTTTAGTAAAGAATAACCTGGTGTGAAGAAGAATTACATGTTCATTTTTCTACTCTGATACAGAGAAAATCTCTTTGGGGGAGTGGAAAGCAATCATGAGGGTGAGTACAGGTGGAAAAAAAAAGAATAGCATCAAAGATAAATTTCTCCTTCACATTTTTTCCTAGCACTGGGAAATACTGAAGTTCTTTTATAATTATTTTGATCACGTAAGAATGTCTGCAAGCATGACCTTCCCTGTAATCCCAGCAACTTGGGAGGTGGAGGCAGGAGGATTGCAAGTTCAAGGCTAGAGGCAGTCTGCACAATTTAGTGAGACCTTGACTCTAAATTTTAAAAAAGTAAAATGACTGGTGGTAAAAGCACTTGCAAAAGTATTTGTGAGGCCCTGGATTTAATTCCCACGTATCACACACACACACACACACACACACACACACATGCAGACTTAAAAAGGGAAAAGATAAAAGAATGTCTACAAGCGTATCTTTTAGTAACTTGTTAGATTCTCCGTGTGATGTCCTTTGTTGTTATTGTTAGGTGCCATAGAGTTGGTGTCCGACTCATAGTGACCCTATGTACAACAGGTAAAACATTATTGTGCTTCTCTGCTATTCATAGGGTTTCCAGTGGCTGATTGCTTTTTGGGAGTGGGTTGTCATGTACTTTACCACCTTAAAATTCATTCTTTAGTTAAAAAAATATATTCTTAATAAAAAGAAAATTTTTTCATTAAAACATTTTCTTTTATATATAAACACCCATTGTAACTGAAAACTAGAAGTAATACAAAATTATTATTTAATCCAAGTTGCACAGTAATACCAAAAATAGAGATTTATTGTCAGAGAGTCTTCAGTAAAAATTCTTTCTTTTAGTTCTTTCATTTTCTTCCAAGAATGATATCATCTCTGTTATAAGAGTGCCATTGCATTGGACCAACTCAGATATATAATCTAAAATAATCTTGCCATTTCTATATCTTTAACTCAATCACATCTACAAAATCCCTTTTGCCATGTAAGGCAATATAGTCACGGATCTTAAGGATTAGAATGTGGACATCTTTGAGAAGGCATTATTCAGTTTGCCATAGGATATTGTGGCCTTTACTATATGTCTTGCCCTTAATATTCCTTAGTACTAGGAGATAACACATGCTAAGTTTAATTCTTTCCTTATTTGACACATTCTGTGAAACAAGTAATATTTTTTGTGAATGGCTGTTACCATATAAGACAACAAAAGCATTAGTAATCTACTTGATCTCATGATCAAAAAGATGCACTGAAGCCAGGCCCTGTGGCGCATGCCCATAATCTCAGCTACTCAGGAGTTTGAGACAGGAGGATAGCATGTTCGAGGTCAGAGGTACAGTAACCTGTGCCACTTAGCAAGATCATGTCTCAGAATAAAAAATAAAAAGAGGGCTGGGGATTTAGCTCAGTGGTGAAGCACTTGCCTAGCATGTGGGAGGCCCTGGGTTTAAACCCTCCAATACTGGAAAAAAAAAATAAATAAAGATGCATTGTTATTTTATGTATTGGTAAATTTTTTAAAAGCATGGCTAATTAAACTGATTGTGCAAGATGCATTTCAACTTGATGCACATTAAAATGAAATAAAATGTCTTAAAATAGGTGAAATATTTAATATTGTGGTTTCGGTGACCTACCTAGCACAGAGATGGCCCAAAAAGTTCCTTCTTTTTCCATTAACAGTATAAATATTACAAAGTTCCTATTTCCTATGATTTTAATGTGTTCCCTCTAAAATTCATGTGTTAAAAAGTTAATCCCTAGTGCAATACTATTGGTAAATGGGGCCTTTGGGAGTGTTTAGGTCTTAAGGGTGGAGTTTACAGGAACAGATTAATACCACTATGAAAAGGTCTTGTGAGAAGAGATTCACTGTCTGAAGCTCTTCCGAAACAACAAAATTTTGAGAATGCAGAGCTCCTCTTCTCTTGCCTATCTGCCTTCTGTCATGTGAGGATGGTGCAAAGAGGCCAGATCAGATACTGGCACCTCAATATTGGATTGCCCAGCTGAGAAATACATTTCTGTTCTGTATAAATTGCCTATTCTGTGGTATTGTTATGGCAGCAAAAATAGGCTAGGGCACTACTACCTCAGCTAGGAAAATCTGATTCCATTAAAATGCAAGATTGAAAGAAACACCCCAAGTGACATAGAGCGTGCTAGGGCTAAAAGTCAGCGCATTTACAGTTGTATACGTGTGTTTTGTTTTATTTTGTTTTTGAGACAGGGGTCTCACTATGTAGACTAGTTTGAACCTTGGATTCTTGTGCTTCTGCCTCCCAACTGCTGGGATTAGAGGTGCATGCCATCACTCAGGGCAATAGAATTTCCTATATTGCAGTGTTCTAGATACTAAACAAAAACAAAAACAAAAAAACCCACTAGTTCTGTTAAGGCCATGCCCTTTGAAGGTGTATCTATTTGTACCTCCTATTCTCGAAATGACAGTACAGTCATCTGCAGCATGCATTAGATCCCTAAAGGGAAAAAGTAATTAAATTTATTTAACTGGACTTTCTAGATCTCTTGGTTGACAGTTTCTTCATAGTCAGACTGAAGAGCAATGAGATAGAAACAGTTTTTTTTTTAAACAAAAAAAAAGTAGGTGGGCTTCATCTTGATGGTCTTTACCTGTATTTTCCCTTTTGATTGTCTCAGGAGCAATTCTTCCAGCACATAGCACAAGCCCTTGTGTTTTCATTATTATCTGAAGTTAATAAATACATAAAAAATCTATTTTCTTCCAGCTGTGTGTATTGGGGGGAGTTTCTTCAGATTTCCAATATTCAGTTAAAAAGGGAAAAAAGTTGCAGACCATCTTAGCTGTCTGCACTGCCTGATGACTGCCTAATAATATTTCTCAACTTGGATTGTGAAATGAAGCCTTATGTTGCTCAGCTGGGCTGTGGCACAATGTTAATACTTCTGAATTCCAAAAAACTTGGAACAAAAAAAAAGATATTTAGTTTTCAGAGCTCTGTGTAATGGAAGGCTCCTCCACATTCAAGAACAAATTTCTGAAAATTCTTATTAGCAAGATATATGGCTGACAGCCATACATTTTCTTGTTTATTGCAGTGAGTAGTATGGCTTGAGATGTTGATCTCATGATTAAAGACTTCTCAGGGTCAGAAAGTGCAGCTACGTTTCTTAGCCCAACCAGGAAGAAGGAGAATCACGGACTCTTTAAGGTAGTGAGAGTTGTAGAATTAATGTAGTCTCAAATCCTTAATCTTACTTATTTATAATAGTTACCATATCAAAGGTGGTACTATAGATCAAATTTCTCAGTTTAGGGGTAAATTCTCATTTATTGGTTAATTTCTTTTAGGTTTTGGATATACGGAACTAAACTAATTTGTAACTCTAAATGAAGGGCACTACCTAGAATGGATTTAAGCCATTAGACATAGTGAGGCAGGCTTTATTTATTTTGCATCTTCCAGGGGAATATGTCTGCTGCAGAAATTTCAGTAGCTAAGAGCTACATGTGACAGAGTTGAAAGCATTTATTATTCAGGGCTATTATACAAATAATGTCTATGAAAAATGATTCTTTTTTTTCTCCTTTATTATGTATTTGCACACAAGACTAAAAATAATTGGCTTTTGGAAACTTTTGGTTTCAAGTGTAGATACCCTTCTTCTTAATAAAACATACAATATATTTCCAAAGATTTGAGTTTTTGTGTTCAAGAGAAGTTCCCAGAACCTGAGAAAAAGACATGTGGACAGCTGAGGTCCTTCTTAGATTAGTATAATGTGTTGGTGAGCCATTGTTTCCTGCTTTCATAGTAGGAATTACCAGGAATCGTCTCTCATATTGTAACCATATGATACAAATGGGCTGGGATTTGGCTCAGTTGGTAGAGCACTGCTCTGCAGTCTCTGAGGTCCCGAGTTCAATTCCCAGCACCGCAAAAATGGGAGAAGGGCCTGGCAATCTACTCCCAAGGCAATCCCGAAGCATTCAGCCATTGAAAACCCTATGAGGGTCGCTATGAGTCGGATACCGACTCGACAGCACCTAACAACAACAACAACAACATGATACAAATAAACTAGAAATTTGTAGTGTAAACATCTTGTTTTTAACAATCATATAGTGCATTTTCTGAACTTATTGCCCTCTGCAATAAAACGTGGCCATAGTATTTACACATAAAGTCAAATTCTCAAGGTATATCCCGCATAAGGATTGCTCTGTAGCCAACTGACGTTAGACGTGTGGTATTTCCCAACTCTTAGGATGCAGATACCTGTGGCCATACCACTGTGGCATCTGATCCTGTTAGATCTTGGAAGCTAAGCAAGGTCAGACCTGGTTAGTACTTGGATGGGAGACCGTCTGGGAATACCAGGTGCTGTAAGCTTGGGAGAAGGACCTGGCAACCTACTCCCAAATAACAATCAGCCATTGTAAACCCTATGAGTAGCAGAGAAGCACTGACAATACTGTCTTCCTTGTTGTATGTAGGGTTGTTATGAATGGAACATCGACCGGGCAGCACCTAACAACAACAACAAGGGTGCAGATGTACAACTACCTCTTTCTTGCCAAGAACACATACTGGATATTAAGTGCATGAGAGTGTTAAGAAATTACTGAGTACACTATATTGTTTTAAAACTCTTTCCCAAACTTTGATGTTTTGTTATAAAGGTGCTTCATATCTGATAGACACAAATGTTTTAGAGTACTGTGACTGAGAACAGCTCTTCTGCAGCCTTGGCTGATTTGATTGTGATAAAGGTCGGGAATGACACTAACAGGTTTTACTTAATTTTTATTTCATGTCCTTTTTCTTTAAACAGCAGACATAATTATTCAAAATTAGAATGATATAGAAGATATATACTGGGAACTCTCATTCTCATATCTGTTTTCATTAACCCTTATCATTCCTTTCCTCTTTTGGCAAGCATTTGTTTTCAGTTTCTTATTCGTATTTCCTTAAATATGTACAAACACACCATATATATATATATATATATATATATATATATATATATATATTCTCATGCTTCCCTTTTAATTTTACAAGTGAAGACTACTACATTCATTATCATTCACCATGCATTTTAAATTTTAATAATCTATTCTAGGATACTCTGTATATTATACACTATGATGTATTACTGCATAACATATAATTTGTATTGTTGTTGTTAGGTGCTGTTGAGTCATGCTGTCAAGTCTGTATCTGACTCATAGCGACCCTATGCACAACAGATGATACACTATTGTCAGTGCTTCTCTGCTATTAATAGGGTTTTCAATGGCTAACTGATTTTTGGGAGTGGGTTGCCGGGTCTTTCTCCCAAGCTTACAGCACCTGCTGTTCCCAGGCAATCTCCCACTAAGTACTAACTAGGCCCAACCCTGCTTTGTTTCTAAGATCTGATGCCACAGTGGTATGGCTGCAGGCTATAATGTATGTACATACATTTTCTTTTTGACAACTAGTCTATATCATAAACTTTTAATTAGTCTGATATTGATGTGCCCTTGAGATAATTCTAATGTTTTGCTATTATAAACAAACTTTGTATAAATGTTATCTTGTACATGAATGATATAAATACTTTCTTATTAAAAAACAGCAAGTATTACAAATGGCATGAGTATTTTGTCCACAAAGTTTAGAATTTGGAAATTTTAAAAAAAAGGAGCTCTGGCAGCCCGACCCCTTTTTGAGTTCAGGACAGGATAAACTTCCAAAATTCCAGAAGTGGGATTACTGGTTCAATGTGTAAATATATTTGTAATTATTTTTCATATATTGCAGTTTCTCATGCCTTAAGGTCATAGTAGTAACATAGTTCAAAGTTTTCAGACTTTTGCATTTTTGGCTAATCTAGTGGATAAAAAATCTTTATGTATTTTCATTTGCATTTTTCTCTTATTATGAGTGAGGTTATGTGTCTTTTCATATATTAGCTTAAGAACTAGTTATATTTGCTTTTTTCTGTACTGTCTACTCATAACCTTTGACTATTTTTAATGATTGTTGCTCATATTTTTAGAGTTTGAGGTGTCCTGGTACAGATTGGGAGATTAGCTGTTTGTTATATGAAGAGCAAATAGTCTTTCCCAGTGTGTTTGTTTGTTCTATTAATTTCTCTCTGGTGCTACTTGCTTTTTGTAGGGGCTCCAGCTTTCCACAGTTTCTCTCCTTTTCTCTGGATTGCCTACCTCTTGCATCAGGGACCTCCATTCTCCATATGTACTAAAAATAACTGAGCTACTCTCAGTGCATAAACATGCATATTATATCCTATCTTAAAAACATAAAATGTATTCCCTTGATTTTACATTGCTCTTACTTTGATGTTCCCTCCCCCCTCTCCCTCCCTCCCTCCCATCACTACTGGAAGGTGAAGCCAGGTCTTCACATATACTAAGCAAGTGCTCTACCTACCACTAAAATGAGCCCTCAGGTCCTTTTTGGGTTTTTATTTTTTATTTTGAGACAGGGTCTTACTAAATTGTGTAGGCTGAGTGTAGCCTAAAGCTTGTGACACTCCTGCCTCATCCTTCCAAGAACTGGGGTTACAGCTGTGTGCCATGGCACCCAGCTGATATTTCCCTTTATAGCCGTGTTTCTTGAAGGAAAAGTTTTCACTCCATTTCTCCAATTTTTTTTTACAGCCTTGAGCTTGGCTTGTTCCATCACATATCCAATTCTATGAATTTATTAATAGTCCTGCAGTTCTTAAATGGCTGTATAGTTCCGCCTTCACCTTAGTTAATCTGTCATGTAGAAGTTGACACTTCAAATTTGAAATTATTCTTCCTTTGGCTCTTTTCATTATACCCACCCCTCAGCATTCTTTAACTGTTCTACTTCCCAGTCTTACTTTTTTTTTGTCCTCATGATACATGTTCAAACATTTGACTACTACCTCTGAGTCAACAACTCTTAAATCTGTGTATACAGCCCAGATTCTTGGCTTTCAGGATCCAGATATTGTTGTTGTTGGGAGCTGTCCAGTCACGTCAACTCATAGTGACCCTCATAGAGTTTTCAATGATTGATAGTTTTGGGCTTGCTTCAGGAGTGGATTACCACATCTTCTTCCGTTTTTGCGGTGCTGGGGATCGAAACCTGGTCCTCAGGGTGTATGGAGCAGCAGTCTACCAACTGAGCTAAACCCCAGCCCATGATCCAGATATACATATCTAAATGCCTTGTAATGAGTGAGCCATAGGCACTTCTCACACACAGACTCAAAATTAAATATCCCATTCTCATTTCTCCTATATTTCCTGTAAGTGAACCACATGGTCACCCAACTAGTTACTCAAGCCAGGGACACAGAAGCAAGTCTAGGTGTCTTTAATTCTAGTTATCATTTAGGCATTCCCTCTGTCATCACTGTCAACATTTTATATTCCCACTGTTAGTAGCACTGCAAATCTTCTTACCAGGTATGTTAAAATAGACACCTAATTAGTCTACTGCCTCTACTACCACTTTGTCCAATGCATCCTTTATATATTGTTGTTGTTAGATGCTGTTGGGTCCGACTCATAGTGACCCTATTTACAACAGAATGAAAGACTCTCTGACACTGTGCCATGCCAGGTGCTGTCAGTGCTTCTCTGCTATTCGTAGAGTTTTCAACAGCTGATTATTTCTGGATTGCTTTGGGAGTGGGCTGCTAAGTACTTCTCCCATATATGTGGTATGGGGATCAAAGCCAGAGCCTCAGAGAGTGCAAAGCAGCCCTCTACCAACTGAGCTAAACTCCAGCTCTTTGTGTATTGTTAGAATGGTCATTATTCTACATACACTCATGTTACCATTCTACTTATATTTTCTCAGTGCTTTCACTTTTTGGGTTAGCTTATACTCTGGCCTCACTTACATCTTTAGCTTCACTCAGAAGTGGCCAGAAACAGAGCTGGGTTTGGATCATGGATTTCGGAATTTGTCCATATCTTGCTTGAATTGCTGCTTTGCCACTTATTAGCTTTGTCATTTGGGGCAAGCAACCTAACCTACCTTAAGGGAGTGATTTTATCTTTAAAGTTGAAATAAAAATAATATTTCTTTCCCAGGGTTGTGGTGAGGAAAAAATAAAATAATCCTCATAAAGCAATGATCACAGTCCTGTGTCAGTCACCAAGTAAATGCCCAATAACCATGTACGTGGAAAATATTAGTGGTAATTCCATGGCCTGACCTATTATGTTCTCCTTTGGATAGTAATGCTGGTCCAACCATCCCAAATTGTCAGAAGGCATATGATTGACTCATGCCTAGAACACTGTTCTCCCTCCTCTGCCTCTCTCAACCCACTCACTTTTACTTCTCAGGTAACTTTGATCAAGTTACTCTACACCATTGCATCTCAATTTGCTACTTTGTAAAACAAGACCTGTAATGTTACCTACCTCATATGACTATAATAGGATTAGGTGGGAAAATAAACAAAGAATACCAGCAATTAGCAATCTTTTCACAGTTCTACTTTGCCTCCCCTTCTTAATATTTTAATAATTACTAAGATCATTATTATTGTTAATCATCTTTGAAAGTTTTTTCCAAGTAGCTCCTTCACTGAAAAGTTGTTTCTGGCAGTTGACTGCTTTCAAGGAATATAAATTTAGTGGGAAAAGCAGGTAAGAGAACTAATCATTGTTGTTTAAGGTATAAAAAGTGCTATATTAGAGGGGGCACATGGGAGAGAAAAGGCATTGCTAAGGCTAACAAGATGTCTGGTACACAGTAGATGTTCAATAAACATTTATGAAAGAAATATTGATAAACTGCTGATTGCTACTATAACAATGCATGTCAAAAAGTAACATATGAAAAGTTACAAGCATTGTTTTGAAAAATCTACTTAATTTCTGAGATATTAGGATGTGCTACTATTGGTCTTTAATGCTTTGTTTTATGCTAGTGTTTATGGAGGATATGCCAGAGGCAATTTAAGCTATTTTTCTCTCATCTTTTTATAGAATGCAAGAATCTGTTATTTTCAGAACCTTTGAATTTGTCCTAAATGCTCACAAGTTAGACAACTAAACATTTTTTTTCTATCAGCCCCTAAAGGATTTCTTTAGTCATGGATTTAGTTTTCAGAAATAATAAATTCTGTAATTTGTTGGAGCAAAGCACGTTATATTATCTTGAATGAAGAGCATTTATTCCCCCTTCACTGTGTTCTTCATATTCATGCACTTTTCCTGTTATTAGATCAAGAAAACAAGACACTCTACTGCCAAGGCTTTCAGTATATCTTATAAGAGGATCTCATGAAAACCAAATAAACTGGAAGAACAATAACAAAAAGATAGAGACATAAATGCTTTAAAACCATCTGAGTTTATCTTTAAATTCTATGGTTTATTTTCATGTCTATAACATAGAGAAATATGATTTCTGACATCATCTTATTGTTATTTCAAATTTCCAGTCACTGAGAAGTGTAATCTGTATGTTGATAATTTAGCTTTGAGGTATAAATCATTCAATAATTTTAAGGTAGAAGTCATATGGCTTAGAGTCACAAGAAAGTCACATCAGCATTCCATCCTTATAATGCATGACTGAGGTTATTATTCCATTGACCCATGGAAACACTTCAGAAAATTAATGTAGTGGAATGCATGTGTTATCTACTAGGCTTGACACATGTAAATATTGTGAAAAATTACTCAGGAGGGTAGTTTAACAGATTTAGCAATAATGGTGATCATTGTAGTAAATATTTGTTAATATTAGTGAAATGTACATTTAAATCTTTGTTATGTACTTAATATGTATACAATGGTATTCAAAAAAAGGATTGAAGTAATCATAGTTCTGCAACAAGTTATCTGTTTTTACCAAATCTTCAATTTCTAATATACGTGAAATGATCTCTATCTTTCTTACTCTATAAGATTCCATTATCTTAACCCAAAGCTAAAATCAAATATGATACCTGGCACTGTATTATATTTAATGTTATATTCTAGTTCAGAAACATATTGGACTCTTCACTTATCCAAACAGTAGTGGTCATCTTTGTAAGTCTTAAAGAATGATACAATCTGTTTGAGTTGAGGATAACTATATTCTAAAGAAAATGAAGCTCTCTTTTTTATTTTTTAAAGTAATTTTAACACATTCTATCCATAATGTTTAGAAATATTCAAAATTTAAAAATAAATGGAATTGCTTTTACTTTCATCCAAATTTTAAAAAAGAGGTGAATCTAAATTTCCATATTACTTTGCAGTTCTAAAATGAAGTTAGATAGCAGAAATATATGTAGATTCAAGAATTGGACATCAGAATGAGAATAATAATTTGGCATTTAAGCAATTTGCTAAAAATGACAATAGTGTGTGTGTGTGCGTGCATGTGTGTGCATGCGTGTGTGTGCGTGTGTGTTTATATATGTAGGGGAGTTTTCAAATCTGTTAGGACACAACTAAAATGTTACATCTCCTCAACATTCTCAAAGAGAAAAGTGACCTTAGATTTTAAACAAAGAAAATCATATCAGATACTGCTATGTTGAATATTGGTGTCCCCTAAGATTTATACATTGGAAGTTAAACCAATATGATATATCAAAAGAAGGGGTCTTTAGAGGGTGATTATAAAATTACTTATAAAAGAGCTTGAGGGAAGCTGGGCATGGTGCCAAACACCTGTAATCAAGGGAGGCTGAAACAGAAGGATTCCCATGATTTTGTAGGCCGGCCAGGTCTACATAGCAAGTTCTGTACCAGAACATGGCTTCTGTCTCAAACAAACAAACAAAAAGGATAGAGGCTTGAGGGTGTTTCCCCTCCCCTCCTGCCCCTTCTGCCATGTGGGAACACAGTGTTATCATTTCCACCATGTGACCATCCAGCAACAAGGCACCATTTGTGAAGCAGAAAATGAGCCTTCACTAGACACCAAACCTGTTGGTACCTTAATCTTGGACTTCCCACCCTCTAGAACTGTGAAAAATAGATTTCTATTATTTATAAATTGTTGTTGTTGTTAGGTGCCGTTGAGTCAGTATCCGACTCATAGGTACCCTATTTACAACAGGTGAAACTCTATTGTCAGTGCTTCTCTGCTGTTCATAGGATTTTCAATGGCAGATTGTTTTTTGGAAGTGGGTTGCCAGGTCCGTCTTCCAAGCCTACAGCACCTGGTGTTCCCAGGTAATCTCCCATACAAGTACTAACCAGGCCTGACCCTGCTTAGCTTCTGAGATCTGACAGAGTCAGATGCCACAGGGCTACAGCTGCAGGCATTTATAAATTACCCAGTCTAAAGCATTTTGTTATAGTAGCCTGAATGGATTAAGAGAGTTGTCAAGTCTTGTGTCAAATCTTTAATAATCTCAAATAGTGTGATATAGCCACATTGCTTTGGAAGTTACAATAATTATCTTGTTAACTAATAGCCCAGAAACTACTTTAAATCAAATGGTATTTGGCAAAAGTATAGTTTTTTTTTTTCTCCCCCAGCAGAACTATATAGGCTCTGTGCATCATGGACATTCAATATATAATTTGGATGTAGCTGATCTGAGTACAGAAGGTAAAAATTTTAGAATTTGTTTCTTATAGTAGGCACGTATCATTTCCTGCTATAAAAATATGAGATTAGGAGGTAGTCTTATAGAGATTTTTTTCTGCTAGGTTTTAAAGTAATTTTTGCAAGTCTTTCATTTGTTACCACTAAAGCCATGGCTACATGTTTGATAGAAGAAACATTAAATAATCTTTCTGGATGTAGCTTTTCCTTGTTCCAGGTATGCTTACAGAAGCATGTATGGGCATAATTGGTGGATTCTTGGTATTTGTCACACTTGGTGCCATTAGTGTAACTCAGTGTTTCTCAATCTCAAACTTACTGACATTTGGGGCCAGATAATTCTCTGTTGTGAGGCTATGTACTGTGTATTATAAGATGTTTAGGCCGGGTGAGGTGGTGCACACCTGTAATCCTGTAGGGCTACACCCTAAAGAGGCAACCTGCCTGAGGCCTATCTAGCCAACTTGGAGGACTAAGATGTATCTCTCAAGACAAGATGGGCCCCAGTGACCTCTACCCTACATCCTGGGACTTTTAGGCATCAAGCACACCAAGATGGTTCTGGCATCCAACTGCCTCTCTTGAGCCTCTCAACTCCTGATAGGCTACTACTCAATTACCCTAAGACCCCTGATTGGTCTGTTAAAGGACATCCCCTGATTGGTTCATCAGTCAGTGCTTCATTTGCATCTTTCCCCTGATTGGGGAATGCTTCATTTGCATCTTTCCCCTGATTGTGCCCTGACCACACCCACCACCTGATTGGTTAAGCCATGGATTACATGGCAGTCTCTGGTCTGTAAGGCTTTATAAGCAAGGTATGCATGGCACTCCGGGTCCATTCCATCCACAAATCTGAACATGGACCTGGGAATCCATTCCACCGACCCTTGTGAGAGAGACAGATGAGAGAACTACAATCAAGAGCTGTTTTGGAAGAGCACTTGGAGTTGGTGTCATTCTTTGAAGCAAGGAGCAGCTGTGGGTGTAATTCTCTGAGCTTGCCTTTCTAAAGACTTCTCAGAGTAGCTGTGAGTGTAACTCTCCTTTCTTGGCAGTGTGGTACTCTGTCGGCACTCATCAACTTACAGCAGTCTTCAACCACGGGGCTCAATTCTTGGCCAGAGGCCTATGGCAGGAACAACACCCCGTGACTGGCAGTGATGCCCCCACATAATCCCAGAGACTCAGGAGGCAGAGGCAAGAGGATTGCAAGTTCGAGACCAGAGGCAGTCTGCATAATTTAGCAAGACCCTGTCTCAATAAAAGTAAAAAATGGGCTGGAGGTGCAGCTCAGTGATACAGCGCTTGCAAAGCATGAAAGCACAAGGCCGTGGGTTCAACCCTCAATGCCGCCCCCCCAAAAGAAAGAAAGAAAGAAAGATGTTTAGCAGCATCATTGACCTTTACCAACTTGCTATTGGTAACACTTTCTCAGTTGTGATAATCAAACTCTACAGACATTGCAAAATATCCCTTGACAACAAATCACTCTAGGTCAAAAACTGTTCTAATTGGTAGGTATGATGGTAATCTATATGTGAATGTCTCTTTTCTCAGGTATGTACATGACCTCTCCATGGGCTTATGCTTATTTAGCTATGCATGTAGGATAATTCTGATTTTATGCTTCTTCATGGGTCTGCTATATAGCCCCCATAAAATATAAGAAAATCTAGTCCTCTAGTGAAGATGTGCTGTGTTCATATGGTACAGAGTCAGGGTATATATTCCCATGTCAATACAAGAGACAGAATTATAAGCAAAGCAATTTGCACATTGATTACATTGAAACTGCTGACTAAATTATACCAACTTTTGTTGCTGCACTTTTATTGTTAATAAATTATAGAAATATACATACACTTCATTTCTAAAATATGGAATATCACCAAACATACACTTGGAAATTCTTTGGAACAGCAATTATCTCTCTTTGTCATGTATTCTTTGTGGTCTAAGTAGCTGACTCACCTAATAAAGCTGTTTTTCCTCCACTTAGTGACACATAGAAAATAGAGAAAATTCCATTGAAAGACTTACCAGTGGAGTTGATTTTCTAAATCCACAGGGTTTTTTTTGTTGTTGTTGTTGTTGTTTTTCCTTTTAGAAGACTCACTAGATTTAAGAGTAGAGAATTGAGCTTTTGGTAGATATTTTCTAATTTCTTAGGCTTCTTAAGAAAATCTTATAACTATTAGTAATTCCAAGTGGGACATGACACTCACCTGTAATTCCAATACTCAAGGAGGCTAAAACAGGAAGATTGAGAGTTTGAGGCCAAGTTGGGCTACATAGTGAGAACCGGTCTCAAAAACAGAACAAAACAAAACAAAAATCAACCAAACAAAAAAACCTCTAGGTCAAGAGCAGTCCCTAGGTTTTTTAATTGGCTGTAACTCATGGATAGTTTGGGCTTAATAAATATTTACTGATGACTGAACAAGTGATTATATATTCTGTACTTTTTTAATCAAAAGATTTGATTTAAAGCTGAAAGATTTTCTTAGGAGCTTAATGGCAGATGTAGTATTTTTATCATCCCTCTCCAGAACACTTAATTGAGGCTAGAGTGACAAGGTGGAAAAATGTCACGTTCACGGGCTTTCTCTGCTTTCATTCATTTTTGCTTCCATTTACTTCATAATAACATGTATCAGTCTCTATTGGAGGTGACCGACTGTGCTAGTTATTTTCTCAGTAAAGGTCAATGAATATTTGCTATATACTCATACTGAGTGATGGCAAAAGTTTAATTTTTTGAAGGAATAATGGAAATGCAAAATAAGTTTACTCTTGGCCATATTCAGTGTATGAAAGCATTGGGACTGTGCTCCACAAGAAAGAATATGGTTTCATGTAGAAAGGAAGTGTACACATAGTTTTCTTTTAGAAGAGCATATTTTATGGAAACACTCTGTTTTCTTTCATTGAAAATGTTATGCTAGGTGTTTTCATCAATGCATTAATACACTCACATCTCATTCTTTGAAATAAATCAAATGCCAAAATTCATGATTATATATGTAAATATGTGATATGGATATGTATGTGTATGTGTGTGCATATTCTAGGGTGTTTTTTCCCCTTTGCTCTCATCAAATATCTTGTTGTTGTTGTTAGGTGCCGTCAAGTTGACTCCAACTCATGGCGACCCTATCAGCAGATTGAAACACTCCCCAATTCTGTGCCAGGCACACAATCTTTTTTATGTTTAACCCGATTGTTGCACACACTGTGTCAATCTATCTGGTGGGTGGTTTTCCTTTTTTTCAATGACCTGCCACTCTCACAAACATGATGTCTTTCTCCTGATGACTGGTCTCTCTTGACTACATGTCTGAAATAAGTAAGATGCAGTCTAGCCATTGTTG
Organism: Pedetes capensis; assembly: GCA_007922755.1. Lineage (NCBI taxonomy): Eukaryota > Metazoa > Chordata > Mammalia > Rodentia > Pedetidae > Pedetes > Pedetes capensis. Next base: position 166,917 of record VMDO01000904.1, on the reverse strand, counting down.
CTTCCAAGGAGCACTCTGGTTGCATTTCTTCTAGGACATATCTGTTGGTTCTTTTGGAAGTCCATGGTATATTCAATAGTCATCTCTAGCACCATAACTCAAAAGCATCAATTCTTTTGCTGTCTCCCTTGTTCAATGTCCAGCTTTCACAACCATATGATGTGACTGAAAATACCATGGCATGTCAGGCATACATTTGTCTTCAATGTGGCATCTCCACTTTTCAATATAAAGAGATCTTTTGCCACAGCTTTTCCCAGAGCAATGCATCTTTTGATTTTTTGACTGATGCTTCCATGGGTGTTGATTATAGGGCCAAGCAAAGCAAAATCTTGGACACCCTCAATCTTTTCTCCATTTATTGTGAAATTGCTTACTGACTCATTCATAAGGATTTTTGTTTTCTTGATGTTTACTGGCAACCCATACTGAAGGCTATGATCTTTGATCTTCACCAGTAAATGTGTTAAATCCTCTTCACTTTCAGCAATCAGAGTTGTGTCATCTGCATAACACAGATTGTTAATGAGTCTTCCTCCAATCCTGATGCCACATTTTTCCTCATAAACTCAAGCTTCTTGGATTATTTGCTCAGCGTATAAATTGAAGAGATAGGGTGAAAGGATACAGCCCTAACACACACCTTTCTCAACTTTAAACCTGGCAGTGTTTCCTTGTTCTATTCGAACAACTGCCTCCTGGTTCACATACATATTCCTCATGAGTATAGTTAGGTGCTGTGGTATTCCCGTTTTCTGAAGTATTATCCATAATTTGTTATGATCTACGTAGTCAAATGCCTTTGCATAGTCAATAAAACATAGGTAGACATCTTTCTGACATTCTCTGCTTTCAACTAATATCTACCTGACATCAGCAATGATGTCCCTGGTTCCCCATCCTCTTTTGAATCCCACTTGATTTTCTGACAATACCCTGTCTATAACCTGCTGCGATTGCTTTTGAATGATCTTTAGTAAAATTTTGCTTGTGTGTGATATTAATGATATTATCTGATAGTTTCCACATTCAGTTGGATCCCCTTTTTTGGGAATAGGCACAAATATGGATCTCTTTCCGTCAGTTGGCCAAGTAGCTATTTTCCAAATCTGTTGGCATAAACATGTTAACCCCTCCAGTGCTGCACCTGTTTGTTGAAACATCTTTACTGGTATCCCATCAATTCCTGGAGCCTTGTGTTTCACCATTTCTTTCAAGGTGGCTTCCACTTCATCCTTCAATACCATTGGTTCCTGATCATATGAAACCTTTTGAAATGGTTGGTCATCTCCCAATTCTTTTTTGTATAATGACTCTGCATATTCCTTCCATCTTTTGATGTTTCCTTCATCGTTTAATATTTTCCCTGTAGAATCTTTCACTCTTGCCGCTCGAGGCTTGAATTTTTTTTTACTTCCTTAAACTTGAGAAACAGAGCATGTTCCTCCCTTTTGGCTTTCTGCCTCCAGTTCTTTACACATGTCATTATAATATTTGTTTATTTCTTCTTGAGCTGCCTTTTGAAATCTTCTGTTAGTTCCTTAACTTCATCAAGTTTTCCTTTTACTTTAGCTGCTCAGTGCCATTCAAGATTAAGTTCTAGGGTCTCTTTTGACATGTTATTTGGCCTTTTCTTTTTTTCTTGATTTTTAAAATAACCTTTTGCTTTCTTCTTGAATGATATCTTTTATGTCATGCCCCTACTCATCTGGTCTCCTATCATTTGTGTCTAATTAATTAAACCTGTTCTTGAGGTGGCCTCTGAACTCAGGTGGGATATACTCAAGGTCGTACCTTGGCTCTCGGTACACTTGTTCCAATTTCCTTCTGCTTCACTTTGAACTTGCATATGAGAAGTTGATGGTCTGATCCACAATCAGCACCTGGTCTTGTTTTGACATTTGATATAGAGCTTTTCTTTCATCTCTTTCCACATATGTAGTCAATTTGGTTCCTGTATGTTCCATCTGGTGAAGTCCATGTGTACAGTCTCCATTTATGTTAGTGAAAAAATGTATTTGCAATGAAAAGGTCATTGGTCTGACAAAATTCTATTGTGTAATCTCCAGCTTTGTTTCTGTCACCAAGACCATATTTACCAACTACTGAGCCGCCTTGTTTCCAACCTTTTAACATAAAAATCTAGTTTTCCTTTTTAAGCCCTTACATTCCACAGAATTTCATAGGCATGAAAGAATATGGGGAGAATCTTATCAAATAACTATTCCACAAATTAGTCAAAAGGATTAAATGAAATTGTTTTTGGTTTTGGAAACAGCACATAATTCAGGGTCTACCAAATAATAAGAGCTTAATAGATATTAATAGCTTATCAATTTTAGTTCCACCTGTTCATTGTTATTTTTCCTGCTCCATGGTTTTGTGTTTTCTGCAGAGAGACTATTAAAAATAAATCCAAGGTATGCTCTTGAGATTGGACTCTGGACAATATACAGTTTCAAAAAGTTTTACTCTGTCATGGCTTAAAGTGTTTTTCTGTCATTATCCAAATTTTATTTACTTCAGTTAAAGAAAAAAAGCAAAAATAATTTCTACTTTAAAAAATTACTTGTATTTCATTATGTTGAACATTAAAATAGAAAAACTACAATGAAAAAAATCAAGAATAGACAGAAATCAATTGTGCTTGTACAAGAGCATTGTAACCTCTAGTCTTAGCTGTTTGTAGTCAATCTGTTGCTCAAGTATGAGTGTCACCACTGGCTGGCTTGAAGGAACACATTACAGTGTTCACATAGAAAGAATGACTAATATATTTCAGGTGGATAGACACATTGAGTGTTAAAAAAACAATGGCTATTTTCTTGAATACATTTTCTCTAACTTCTGATGTTTATTATAAAATGAATTTTTAATGAGCTGGGCACGGTGGCGCACCCCTGTAATCCTAGTGACTCAGGAGGTAGAGGCAGGAGGATCCCAAGTTCGAGACCAGAGGCAGTCTGCATAATTTGGTGAGACTCTATCTCAACAAAGTAAACCAAAAATGGGCTGGGGGTGCAGCTCAGTCATCCGGCACTTGCAAAGCATGGAAGTGTGAAGCCATGGGTTCAACCTCCAGTACTGCTAAATAAATAAATAAATAAATAAAATGAATTTTTATGGATAGCTTCTATTTTAGATGTTGGTAGTCAGGTGAGCATTTCTACTTTTTTGTTTTCCTTTCAGGCACACAAGACAAGACCAAGACTGAGACCTAACTGATTTTATAGATAAAGATACCAGTCATGTAGGGTTAGAGTTTGTTGCTTATATAAGCAGTAAAAAAAGAGTAATTGAAAATGTTGCTACCAGATCCTTGTTCTATATGCCAAAAAGACAACATGGAAACCCGAGGGGCAAAAGGACTTCAATGCCTTGCAGCAATGTCTCATTACTGGGCAGGTGACTCTAGGTTATAGCCAGGTGGTTTTATAATCAGCCTCTATATCCTGAGGCAGCTAGGACAAAAACCCTCAGATGTCTTCAAACCCAGGAGGTGATGGGACAAACTCTCATGACAGCCTCCCAAGGAGAGATAGAAAAGCAAGTAGGAGATGATCTCAAGGTAGCTCCTCACCAGCCTCCCATTCTCCTGTGCTCTGTAAGGATCACAATGCATCATGCCAAGACCCATGTAGACTATGGCTCAAGCCTTTGCTTGTGTGGTTTATGTGCATATGTGGCTCCCAGGGTGCTATAGAAGAGCTATTCTACTAGATTTACTAATTCTTCTTTTGATCCAAAACTTTTTCCACTACCTGTTAGGATGCATAATTTATTGGCATTGTTTCCTTTTGTGAACATAAAGTTGGATTCTATTCTTGATCTGTAATGTGGGCACTGGGTATATATTTTACCATTCTCAAGACTTGGATGAAAAAAAAATGATCTAGCTTGGGATAGTGGCTCATGCCTGTTGTCCTAGCTACTCAGGAGGCTGAAGCAGGAGGATCACTTGGGCTCACAAATTCAATCTAGTCTGGGCACATGAGACCCCATCTCAAAAAATAAAAATAAAAACAAACAAAAAAGAAATATGTCTTCATTTTTAAAAAACCAAATTCTGCATATCTCACTATAAAACCTCATTATTCAGGGCGAGGTAGAAATTCCTTAATTTGAATAATGTGACTCCTCTTTCAGGGTTTATCCAAAGTGAGAAAATTTGAAGCAGTCGAGAAGAGGAAAGAGTATATTTTCAAATTTGCTACCTACAGATCAGTGAGGGGACCCTCATCACCAAGCCTCCAAGGCAAGTGTTTAGCTCTCTTCCTGTTCTGCTTGTTCGTGGGATTGATCATGAGGTTGTTAGTAGCCTAGTTTTCCGCCTTCTAGAGGTTTGAATGGGAAGGATAATCCTGGTATTCTTCAGGACCCTGGAAGCTACCCTGGGCACAATCTCTTTGCTACTTCCCTAAACCTAAAAAACCTCCTTCCCATACCTTCCTTTTTTGCAACTCCCTTTTCTCCCTTGCTCCTCATGAGTGAATCATTACAGCCACTCCTAAATGGGATTTTATGAACACCATTTTCTCATTCTTAGGAGTGGATATGAAAGAATTAAAAGTTAAATCAACAAGAACTTTTTTCTACTCTGTTAAGTACATTGCATCATCAGCAAATTATGTGGTGCAAGATTGACACAGAGAGTTGACCTCACCACAAAAGTTACTGATGTCTTCTCAGCAGTCACTAAACAGATGAACATCTCAAGGTTAAAACTTATTGTGAGCCAGTTTTAGAGGTATGCCAAAGATTCATATGTTATTCAAACTATTGTTTTTATCTCTGGATCTTCCTATTCTCCTCTAATTATTTGAGAAGAAAACATTGATTATGACATCCTAAAGAATTACCTCATTATAATTTATTTCTATTTACTGATAATTATGTCAGTTCAGTGATTATACTGAATGTTTAGTTATATTTCTGCTGAAAGTGGGGTATAATTGTGAAATAAAATCTCCAACTGGTGTAATGGGTAACTTTATAAGGGCAATCTTATTAGACGTGTGTACAGATACAGTCAGAACTCTCAAATTGAAATATATAATACATTTTAACTTGCAGGGTAGTGGCTAAAAATGTCAAGACTGAGAAGATGAAGACCTCAGTCAATGTCAGTATCTTTGTGTGTGTGGAAAGTTCTTTCCTTTCCATAGCTTATTCAATAGCATTCTTTGAAGACTGGACACTTAAAAGTATCTAGTTCCTGCACTAATACTGGCTAAATCTGCCTATATATATGTTAGGATACTTCTGCCTTCCATATTTGGGGTTTGGGATATCATGCTGCTATAAGCAGGTGGTGCTTGGATGAGCGCCTTAATATCTGCCAAATCACTATCTTCAGCTTTCTTCATAATCCACATGATAACATGCTGAGCCCATCAAATGTCCTTTTTGTTCTATAGACACCCAGCAGGAATAGAGCCCTAACACCAGCTCAGTTACTGGAAGCCTGAATTATGGATCATAAAGTTCTTGCTTCTTGTACCTATGGTTACTGGCCCAGAGTTTTCTTTCAACCAGAATTGCCACCCATAGGCAAGAAATGCCTGTCCTCCATAGCACTTGCTGTAAGTCTGTTAAGTCCCCTCTGATCTTATTGAAGCAAATGTTTTCCACAACACTTTAGCAACCATGGTGAGAACACTGGTTACTCTTTGAACCATGAGCCCTAGTCTTCCCTGTGCCCCACTTCCTGACTCTTTTCCTTAGCATTCATCACAGCCAAGCCCATGTAGACCATGTCCCCATGATTCACTAAGCTACCTATCACTCTACCTATCTAATTTATCCTGGATACACATTCTTCAACCAGCCTTTCCAACAAACCTAACCTGACAAGAGCAACCTGTTTCTGTTTTTGAAGAAGAAAGTTAATTTTTTTTAAAAGCACTTGTAGTGCACAAAACCTATCATAAGTGTTTTCCCCTTAGAGATTATTTCAGGGAGAGATTTCAAAATATGGTCTATGCTGTGATAATTCATTGTTTCCTCACCATGGAGAAAGATGAAGAGAGTTCAGGCCAGGGAGTCAAGACTCCCTGATTCTCAGCTTTCTCTCACATTTCTTTTTAGATGCCAACAATCTAAAGATCTAAGAATTATCTCTGAGATGCAGCCACCAACCTAAACCACTCTCAAATGACTCCAGCACTTGCAGTGAGTACTGAACTGTAGATCAAGTTTGGGTTTTAAAGAGCCAGATTTTGTTCCAGGGACACTGAGATTCTCACTTCCATGTGTGTTCAGACTCAGTTAACTGTTTAACTTTCACCAGATTTGGCTGATACAGATGTTTCCCTTGTACTGACAGAGTTGCTGCCAGTAAAGGAAGCATCTCAGCTCATGAATCTCTTCCGCCCTTCACTCTGACAAGTTGGTGGAGCAAAAGACTGCCTACAGATGGTGTTTCAAGTGTGAAGTTTCAAACACATGTGGGCCTTGTTTGGGTTGCCAAACTCACTGTAGTCTTACATGTACTAAACTGAGTTTGATAGAAAGACTAATTTATAAGTATTACTTTGTTATTAAAGGGAAAATATTGGCTTTCTTGGCTAAGGAGCAAATTTAATCTGAGTCATTATAGAGAAGAAAAAAAAAGGAGTTAAAAAATTACAAAGGCACTGCTTGTCCCACATCTTCCTTTTTGATACTTTATTTCTCCAGCTCTGCTGGAACTTCCCTAGAGGTCTCCCTGGTGGGCTCTTTCAGACCTCAGGTAACCATGATTGTGGACAATAACACAAAAAATTTTGTCATTGCAATAGTTCCCTTTTTCCTTAAATTCTCTGCAAGGTTTTTCATTGGTCATAGCTAATATTCCCACACCATTGACAATGGGATGAAAGTTAATCCTTAATGTTGAGTGAAGGGCTCAGAGTTAGAGCATGGACTTGTATATCATGGAACACAAATTTGTATCAATGTCTCCTTTGAGAAAGAACTATTACAAAAGTTTAGGTTGCTTGGATAAGTAGAGATTTTCATTTTTAAGCAAGACAGTTACTCTTAGTTGCTCTGTAAGACTGAGAGCTTCACAATGATGTCCCATTGTGTGTCCATACTTTGTTGTTGTTAGGTACCACTGAGTCAGGTCTGCCTCATAGCCACCCTGTGTACATTTTCAATGACGGATTGTTTTAGGAGTGGATTGACAGGTCCTTCTCCCTCGCCTGCAGCACCTGGTATTTCCAGGTGGTCTCCCATCCAAGGACTAACCAGGCTAACCCTACTTAGCTTCCAAGATCAGTCGAGATCAGATGCCAGGTTGCTATGGCTGCAGACTTGTGCCCATACTAGGCACTCAATAAATATTGGGCTGAGTAAATAACTCTCTTTAGAAAGTAAGAGTGAGAATAAATTGAAAAAAAATTAGAAGGAGGAATACAGTGACTATTCTTGCTGATTCTCTTATTTTGGAGAGTATGAGGATGGAAATTATTTTAGAATTTACCCTGCCAGGTATTGTGTCAAGAATTGAAAGAGGCATGTCTCATTTACTCCCGATAACAGTGCTATAAATAGATGTTAACTCATTTTATAGATAAGGAAATTCAGGCATAGCAAGTTCACATCACCTGAAAACTATGATGACAGGATTAATCAGGCCACCTGACTTGGTAGGTACCTCGCTTTCCCATTTTGCCATTTCGGCTGTCACTCAGGCCTCAGAGAGATTGAGTGACATATAGGGAGCTGTTGTAGGATGAGTCTCAACTTTCATCTCATGATTTTGAATCCCTTGGGTTTTTGTCCTACAACATATTTGATTAAGTACAAAGCTTTTCAGACAGCAAATGCTCATCAAACTACAACCTAAATTTTGTAAATAACTGGTAAATTGATGGTAGTATTGTGGTATATGTTAGGATGTTATTGGCAATGAATAATAAGGACTCGAGTTAATTGGCTTTAATAAGTAAAATTTATTTTCAAAATAAACAGCCTCAAGTTTGAGTGGTGTTGCAAAATGATGCAAGTGTAATGACACCCTTATAGATATTTGATGTGTACTTGTTAGTAAGAAAGTATACTAAAAGAGTTTATATAATTTATTGTATAGGCTTGAGAAAGTCCCAATTCCCTACCCCTTTAGCATCTTACATCACCAGCTTGTATAAAATGGATTCTAAAAGCAATTGTGAAGAGTCTTGAGACAGGATTCTGCCACCATTACAGCTGATTGCAGGGAACCAGAATTCTAGATTCCATGCCTAGACACTATATTGTTTGGGAAGTTAGCATGGGGCAAAATCTCAAGGAGTATAAGTTTCTGACTTGCTAGATTCTTTTTATTTAATTAAGTAGTTTAATTTTTTGATTGATGCACATTTACGAGGTACAATGTGACACTTTTGTTCCTGTATACATTGGGTAATAATTCAAGGTAATTAACTTACTTGTCACCTTGTCATTTCTTTATGGTGAGTACATTCAAAAATCCTCTCTTCTAGCTATTTTGAGATATATAATGCATTATTGCTAATTATTTTCAGGTTGCTATGCTTTGAGATACCAGAACTTATTCCATCTGTCTAACAATAATATCAACCGTGTTGATTAATGTCTCCCCATTCTCCTTCCCCCTATTCTCCATGGTTTCTGGTAACAATTATTCTATGCTCAACTTTTATAAGATGAAATTTTTTAGATTCCACACATGAGTGAGATCATGTAGTGCCTGTCTTTCAGTGTCTGGTTTATGTCATTTAACATAATGTCATCCAGTTCTGTCCATGGTTGTTACAAATGACAGAACTTTGTGTATTTTATGCCTGAATGGTATTCTATTGTGTATCTATGCATAACATTTTCTTTCTCCATTCATCTATTGATGGACATTTAGTTACCATATGCTAGCTATTATGAACAGTGCTACAGAGAACATGGGATTGCAAGTGGCTCTTCAACATACGGATTTCATTCTCTTTGGATATATACACAGTAGTGTGATTTTGAGGATATTCCATGCTGTTTTCCATAATGGTTGTAGTAATTTATATTCTCACCAACAGTGTGTAACTGTTTTCCTTTCTCTGCATCTTCACTAGTCTTAATTGTTTTTATAACCATTCTAACTAGGTAATATTTTTTTGAGCTTTTGATTTGCATTTTCCTGATAATTAGCGATTTGAGAATTGCTCACATACCTGTTGGCCATTTGTATGTCTTCTTTTGAGAAATGTCTATTCATGTCTTTATCCCATTTTTGGGTTTTTTGGGGGATCTTTTTGCTATTGAGTTGTTTTAATTCCTTATTTACTCTGGATATTAGCCTTCTGTCCACACATATAGTTTGCAGATATTTTCTCACATTATGTAGGTTGTCTCTTTCCTCCGCTGATTGTTTCCTTTGCTGTGTAGATTTATAATTTGATGTAATCTCATTTGTGAATATTTTGCCCCTTTTTTGTGCCTGTACATTTGTGGTGGTATCCAAAAATATCTTTGCCTAGGCCAATGTCCTATAGCCCTTCTCCTGGTTTTTTCTTTCTTTTTTAAAATTTTTTCTGGAAGTTTCAGTTTGAGTGTTACATTTAAGTATTTGGTTCATTTTCAGTTGATATGTATAACAGGTGAGAGATAGGAGTCTAATTTCATTTTTCTGAGTGTGGGTATCTAGTTTTCCCAATACCATTTATTGAAGAGATTTTCTATTCTCCATTGTGTGATCTTGACTTGTTTGTGAAAAATCAGTGAATGTAACTCTAAGGGATTATTTCTGGCCTTCTATTCTGTTCACTTGGTCTGTGTATCTTTTTCTGTGCCAACACAGTGCTATTTTAATAACTATAGTCCTATAGTATATTTTGAAGTCAGGTCATATGCTACCTTCAGCTTTGCTCTTTTTGCTTACTATTGCTTTGACCATATGGTATCTTTTGTAGTTCCATATTAATTTCAGAGTTATTTTTCTAAGTCTGTGAAGATTGACATTGTTTTTTTGTTGTTGTTATTTTGATAGGGATAGTATTGAATCTGTAGATTACTTTGGGTAGAATGGACATTTAACAATATTAATTCTTCTAATCCAAGGGATATCATTCCATTTATTTGTTTCCTTTTTGATTTTTCATTAATGTTTTGTAGTTTTCATTGTAGGTAGCTTTCAACTCCTTGGTTAACTTTATACCTGAGTGTTTTATTTTAGTTTTTGTAGCAATTGTGAAAAGGATTATTCTCTTAATTTCTTTTTCAGATAGCTCACCATTAGTGCAGAAATGCTATTTATTTTTGTGTGTTGATTTTGTATACTTTATTCAATTTGTTTATTAGTTCCAAATGTTTTTTGGAGTAGTTTTTAGGGTTTTCTATATATGAGATCATGTGGTTTGAAAACAAGGACAGTTTAGCTTCCTCCTTTCAAATTTGGAGGCTTTTTGTTTCTTACTCTTACCTGATTGGACTGTCTAGGCCTTGCAGTACTGTGCTTTATAAAAATGTTGAAAGTGAGTATCTTTGTCTTGTTCTGGATGTTAGAAGAAAAACTTTCAAATTTTACCCAGACAGTATATTATTAGTGGTGGTTAGGTTGCTAGATTCTTATTCTCTATTCAGGCAAAAGTTGGAAGTATCTATAAAATAATTATAGCTAATCCACAAAACTTAAATACCTTTAATTCCATCAGTGAGAGCCCAATTTTAACATTCATCACAGTAGTCAACATCCTGCTATTTTTATCACTAAAAGCTCTTTTTCTGACATTTAGTATGCTAATTAGCAAAGCATAGGTTATGGAGCAAGATAGAGATTTCAGAAGTGCTTGTCATAGCTCCCCTAGAGTATTGACTTCCTGATGAATGCCAGCAGACCAATCCTGTGTTTTTGATTATTGTGTTCATTGAGCATTCCTGGATAGTGAATTTTTTATCAGAATGCTTATAGTCACTGGGTTACAGCTTAAACCAAATTACACAATATAATATCACAGTGTATATGTTGAAGTATTTTAAGGTAAATCATAGTTATAAAAATGGCTTCCAGATTGGTTAATTCAGCAGTTAAATGAAATCTTTCACACCCTGAACCCCCTGGTTTCTATTATGCCATCTGACTCTGACCTTGACTAGCACTCCTACTGGTAGTGAGATGATGTTGCCCAAATGCTAGGTATCATTACATACAGTCTTGATGCCATCTAAGTGGATATGGGAGTTATGGGTATCTCTTTGTGTGGTCTTCTTTTTAACAGCAAATTAATTTCAACTCAGCAGATTTCCCCTCATCTTCTTGGTCAGAATTACATCATAAATTCATTTTTATGACAATAACTATGAAGAACAATGCATTTTTTTCATATTAGCTGACAAAAATTTAATTACAAATCATATAAGGAAGAGTAGACATCTGAAAAAATTGGAGCTGCAAGAGCAATAATGCAGAAGGAAGAGGAAATTGGAGAAGGAAACAATATGCTCTGTTACATGTGGAATAATTGTTTCTCCTTAAAATTTTTTTCTACTTTATCTTGAAAGGCAGTATTCCTCTTTTTTGACCTTTACCCCATAGTTTCCCTTAGTCCCTGATGTCTTTGTTCATTTCTTGGTTGATTTGACTTTGCTGCTATTGTGGCAACATTCACTGACAGTCTCTGGTTAATTCTTTAACATCATTAATTAGGGGAAGGAAGTTACAGCTTTAATTAGGATTTCTAGCTTTGATAGTTAATCTATAGCCATTTCAGGATCATGGATGCATTCTTAGCTCTGTACATGCTGTTTGTCATGTTAAATCTAAGATGAATTCTTCAGGGAATATTTCTAATTTGAGTATATCAGGGCCAGAAGAAAAAGATTTGCTAGGGCATTATAAACACTGAAAGTGTCCCTTAAGAATGCAGTTGCCAGGTCATTGGCTTCCTGTCTCTGTTCAGCCAGAATTTTACTCAAAACAAGTGCCTGACATTTTTCAGAAGAAAAAATGATGTTCAATTTCAAGCAATCACCTCCAACTTCTTCCTTTCCCTCTGGCTAGTTTTAAGATTAAAGAAATTGCAGGGTGTTTTAAAACCACACTAGAGACCTTGTGTCAGATGATAAGGGCACGTTCACCAAATATTTACTTCTCCAACGTCTTTAGAGAAAGAAAAGAAGAGACTGAAGAAGTCAGGATTCAGCTTTTTAGAAATGAGAGAAAATGAGCTACACTTTGTACAGATTGTAGAATTGGTTCTTAAAATCTAAGATTTTATTAATGTGAAAAATCAGCAGATCTAAATAGCAAAGTTCTAAGATCAAGGAAATAAAGACAGACTTAGTTGGTTTTATAAACTTTCATTTTATATAAGCCTAACTTAGAGTTAGTGACTACAAGACATAAATAACATTTTAAAAGTCTGAATACATGGTAAATTTTATCCTTACATTTAGACCATGCAGAAAGTTACTTTTTTCAACTATATAAGGCAGAAATTTCCCTGTGTTTATTACCTCAGTATAGTTAGTGGGGTTATTCTTCTCCCGTCATCCATGTTCCTTTCTAATAATACACACAAAGCATACCCACGAACCTCAGCTGGGCAACTCTTGATGACAGCCCTCTGTGAGTACTTGAAGGTCTTCTTCAATTGTTCCTTGTTGTCTTAAGAATTGTAAACCCTCATTATGTCACCTATATTCTACTCACCAACTACATTTGTGATTTTATCTTCTGTAACTCTTTCAGGGCTGGGATTTAGCTCAGTTGGTAGAGCACTGCGCTGCAGTCTCTGAGGTCCCGAGTTCAATTCCCAGCACCGCAAAAATGGGAGAAGGGCCTGGCAATCCACTCCCAAGGCAAGCCCGAAACAGCCATTGAAAACCCTATGAGGGTCGCTATGAGTCGGATACTGACTCGTGGGCCCTAACAACAACAACAACAACTGTCAAGCACTCTTCACAACTTTTACCCTCTTTGTCTTTTTTCCTTTACTGTAAACCATGTCCCCATGATCTCTCCTGTCAAGATGCTCTCCACTATTCAAGGCCTAATTCAGGTGTCATTTCTTCCATGAAACCTTCCTCTGTGATCTTCTGTCCCTCCTTAATAACCTCTCCATATTTCCTCCATAGAACTGTATCAGTGTTCAGTGGCTATACTTATCATATTCTATTTTAAATTATAGTTGATTATGAATCTTATTCATTCACAAATTCCTGCCTAACTCAGTGCTTCAAAAATAGTTGATTATTGTTTTTGAATGAATTTGGAATCTTACACCATATTCGATTAGTTTATTTAATGCTGAAACTGATCAATGAAATGAGGTCTTTTGCTTTCCCTAGGGTCCAAGAACCAAGGAAAAGCCCATGCAGAATAAAAGTCATAACTTATTTCTTTTAAACCCTACTGTGACATTTTTACACGTATAACAATAAGAATACCCTTTAAACAGTATCCTATTTTACCTTTTCCTCCCATATGCTTTCTGTACCTCCTAAGCTACATTTTTTTTTAACCTGAGCTCCCTTCATTCATATCTTGTGATTTCTGTCTTGCTGTACTTTGGTGGGAAACTTTGGGTTTTCCTTTCCATTGTCATTTTCCCTTCATTAGTAACAGACACTGATTTTCTTTGGAGGGTGACCAGCATTAAGAATAGGCATGTGACCCAATTCTGTTGAATCATATTCTGGCTCCATTGCCATAGTGATTGATGAGGCACTTAGTTTGGTCCAATAAAATAACAACAACAAAAAGATGATTTTGTTTTAATGATTAAAGTATAAAAGTTCTTTCTTTCATGGGATTGCTAAAGTGATGAAATCTAAACCTGGAAGTGTGGTTGATGCTCCTTACCTCTCTAGGAAGAGCTGGCCTAACAAAGCCATCACAAAATGGATTGTCCAAGTTCTGAGGACATCATTTCAGCCCCAGGTTCCAGGTTTCAGTTTATACAACCAGGGAATTTTCATTTTGATTGAGCCATTTTGAGCTAGACTTTCTTCTTATGTAGCTGATTTCCTTCTCTTATATGTATAAAAGATAGGCTTCTTTCCTAAGGCTACTTCTCTTAGCTCTCTCTTTTTCATTGATCTTATACAATTCTACTACCCCAACCCAAATGTTTCCTAGAAGAAGTATAAAAGAAAAAAAAAAGATCCATGGTAGCATCATACAGCTTTTTTTGAGAGTCAAATAATATAAAGTGCTAAAATAGTGCCTGCCCTATATTACCATGTTAGTATTTGCTGTTTTCATCTCTATTATCATCATTATTTTCATATTACTCATTACAGTGATCAGATTATAAAATTTGAGACAAATCCACTGAAATCCCATTTTCTAAAAACATTTATTTATAAATTGACTTTTTGATCAGGATTTCTTCTTTGTTCTTGTCCGACATTTCTATGGCTGGAACAACTTTCTCTGTATTTGATAGTATATTCTATTTAAAAAGGTCCAACATAAAAGTTTTGATCATTGAATCTGCTCCTGAGAGATACATACCAAAAAAATTCCTAAATACCCTTTGTGACTGGCCCACAGAATTTGGACTATGAATCTGTGTATCCCTTTAAGGTAGTTAAGAAGACTGTGCCTTTCATTCTGTAAAAAACAAACAAACAAAAAAGGTTTTAAAAACTCTTGTAAGATTCCTCAGTGTTAAACTATTAATGGAGAAGGAATATAAATGTTCAGATTTCTAATGCAGGAAATGAGTAATTATCTCTTAAAATCTTTCAATATGAATTATTTTAATGCAACACTGTTTTGGCTTGGGATTATGTTACCCAAATTCTAGTATTTCACTCTGGTATTAACTGAGTACATTGAAGGAGACCACAGAATCTCTACTGATCATGGTTTCCTCATTTGTAAAATGAGGAGTTTGCACTGCATTTAATATACTTTCCAACTTGACAATTCCCTAAATTCCTTTCAAAGGAAGATTTATCACGAGCTCATTTTAGAATCATTGTTATCCACAAGACAAAAGAACTACAGAGAGACACTGAAATTCTTAAGTGTGCAGATGATAATTTACAAAATTCATTTGAAAGGAAAAAAGAGGCAGAGTATGTACAATGTGAAAGGGCTTAGATCAATTTAAAGTAAGAGCTTAAAAGGTGGCAAGTTCAGTTCATTCTAGGAAAATGGAAGCTCATTAATCTGGAAGCCAAGACCAAAATTGGGGAAAAGTTATTGAGTTGTGTAGTCATCTAGCACAATAATCAGGAAGAGAGTTTGGTGAATAGGACAGAGATCACTGAACTGATCATTTTTGCTAGAGGAAGGTGAGAGGAGGCACATTTACTTCTACCAAAAATTACTGCTAGTAGATTTATTAGGTATGACACATGTGTCCAGAACTGGGAAGGACTCTGAGTCAGAGGAGGATTTTGCCTGGATGTCCCTCCTGAGGTATACCCAGGTTATATATAACTCAGCAACCCTCAGAGCTCTTTCCTCCAAATTAGCTCTTAGACAAACACACAAAAAACGATTTATTCCTTTTGGGTCAGTGTTAATTAAATTCAGTCAAAGTAAAATCAATTCCTTCCCAAGAGTGACGGGACTGCTGCCTATCAGCAGAGTTATAACAATTAGCTTGGTCCTAACAATTCAAAGTGTTTATTCGCCTACCAGGTCATCAGTAGCCAGAAGATCAATATCTATCTAGATAGGCACTTATACATTTAAAGAGAGATAGGTGTGTTGAGATATATTATTATAGAATGAATTGTGTCTCTTCAAGTGAATAGGTTGAAGCCCTAACCCTGCATATGGCTATATTTAGAAATGAGACTTTTAAGAGAGGTAATTAAGGTTAAATGAGGCCGTAGGATAGAGTATTAATCCAATAGTTCTGATGTCTTTAAAAGAAGAGAAAAAGACAGAGAGCCCTCTCTTTCTCCATGCAAGCACAGTGAAGAAGCCATGTGAAGACACAGCAAGAAGATGGTTGTCTGCACATCAGGAAGAGAGCCCTCACCTGAAACTAACCCAGATGTCACCTTGATCTTAAACTTCTAGTCTTCAGAACTTTGGGAAATAAATGTCTATTATTTAAGACACTGGGTGGTATCTGCTTATGGCAGCCCCCTCAGACTAATAATACACTTGTGTATCTACATCAATATCTATCTGTATCTACTATCTTAGTTTATTTCATGTTGCAATGGCAGAGCATCATAGGCTGAATAATCTATAAATAAACATAAATTTAACTAGGCACAGTGGCACATGCCTGTAATCCCAGCAACTCAGGAAGCAGAGTCAGGAGAATTGCAAGTCCAAGGCCAGAGGCAGCCTGCATAATTTAGTGAGGCCTTGTCTCAAAATCCAATGTAAAAAATGGGCTGGGGGTGTAGCCCAGTGGTACTTGGAAAAACCATGTTTGAGGCCTTCGGTTCAACTCCCCAGTACTACAAAAAGAAACAAGACAATAAATAAACAAACACCCAGAAATTTATTTCTCACAGTTATGGAGGTTGGAAAGTCCAAGATCAAATTCCTGGCTCTGATGTGAAGTGTTTTGCTGCATCCTAACAGGGAAGAAGGAGAAAAGACAGGAAAGACGCAAAATGTTTTTTCATATGGCAGAAAAGGAGAAGAGTGAGGACCCACTCCTATAAGTCCTTTTCAAAGTGGTATCAAAGGACTGGAGATGTAGCTCAGTGGCAGAGCACATACCTAGCATGTATGAGACCCTGGGTTTGAGTGCCAGCACCACAAAGACAAACGAATAAATAGAAGTGGCATCAGTCCTAAATACTTTCCCCTAGGCCCCACCTCCCAACACTGTTGCACTGGGAATAAATTCTCAATACATAAATTCTGGGAGACACACTCAGACAAAAGCCTCTGGATATATCCAGTTAAATTTTCTTATACAATTGAAAATTTAATTCATTGTTTTGCCTGTTCTCTTCCCAGTTTTCTTATGTTTACTACCTCACAGTAAGGTATTAACTATACCCTGATTGATGTTTAATTTCCCTTTTTATTAATGTATATTATACAAAATAATGTGTTTCATCATGACATTGGCATACATGTATATAATGTACTTTTAATCATTTTCACCATACATTACTCACTTGTCTTCCTTCTTCCTCCTACTGTTCCCCTTCATGTTCTCAAATAAGCCCCCTTGTACATTCATGTGATTTTTAAAACATACCTGGATTCTGCATGAAAAAATGTTCAGTATCCTTAGCCATTAGGGAAATGGAAATCAAAACTACATTAAGATATCATCTCACCCTAGTCAGAATGCCTAGCACCAACAAAACAAACAACAACAAATGGTGGTGAGGATGCAGGGGCAGGGGGAAAGGAAGGTAAATTAGTGCAGCTACTATGGAAATCAGTTTGAATGTTCCTCAGAAACTAAAAATAGAACTACCATATGATACAGCCATTCAACTCCTGAGCATCTACCAGAAGGAATCTAAGTCAGCATACTAAATCAGCATGTGAGTATCTCTAGATACCTGTAAACTGGTTTTTAATTTGAAAATAAAGGATACAAGTTCCCAAGAATATCCTATAAATCAATATGCTGTCACTATGGTAAGTGGTTGTCAATCTAAGGGGTAATATAAGAAGTGCTTCAAAAGCCTTATCAAGTTTTCCAACCAGACTTACTCTCTCAGGTGGTTTAGCAGAAGCTTTGAAAGGAATAAGAAAAATGGATTATGACTTCAAAATAGCTTCCCTGGCAGGGTCTTTCCAGAGTGTGTTTTCTCCCTCATCCTATAACTTCAAAAGGAAAATAATTCCACCAGGCTGGTGGTATTGCCAGATCCTATCTTTGAGGTATTACTATTCATTACTTAAATGTATGTTTTAGCTCCTCAACCAAATTTCTTGAGTTCAGATGTATGATTTCTATTTCTACACTTCTGTAACCTAGTTCAGGGCAATAGAAAGTAAGTGGTGATCTCTTGGATATGGAACACACCCACTAGGCTTATCCTGGCATTACCCACTCTACGGGCCTGGCAGGACTATCCTCAATCAAGAAGATGAACAGTGCTATGTGAGAATCAATGCTTTCCATATTTGGTCACATGCTCATAATACTTGTATCATCTACTCTCTGCTTTTACACCTGCTCTGCTATGGCCTATTCTCAACATAGCAAAAAGTGAACCTTTAAAACTATCTGCAAAAGATTTCTATTTTACTCACAGGCATTTCTGAGACTAAGGGACTCTCTAGTTGTGTGGAATGTCCTACAATCTCCCCTCAATATATAGTAAGTTTCAGTTTATTGTTTGTAGTTGAACACATCTCCCCAGATCTTCCTAGTGGGCACATTATATCTCATTGGGCTCAAAGAAAGCACATTACAATATCTCTTAATAGAAGTCAACACCCCACTTGCAAGTTTTTTATATCACTCATCTTCAGTCTTTCCAAATTGAAGCATTTTTTTCCAGCTACTAGAAAATTTGATTCTTTTTTATTTTCTTGGCAATACCACCAACCCTTACCTGACAATGCATCTATTACTGAATCATCCCTCAATATTAATTATATTCAGCTGTCTGACCTCCTGGGTTTTTATGCTACAAATTTTAAAATTAGGAATCTAATCTAGACCTTAAGAAATTAAAAATAGCAGATCTGAGAAATTAGAAGTTATACATGTGAATCCACTTGGAATAAAAGTGAATAAAATAAGGAATGAATACTTCATGGCATAAATATGTGAGAGTGAATAGCATTGTAGAAAGAAAAATAATGAGACTGATTTTCATTCATTAAGTCAATTTCAATTTGAACTTGAATAGGAATTGCCTTTCAGAAAGCTAAACTTACCTACAAGTAGGTCCTCCTTCCACCATAGTAGTGGGTATCGTTTGAGCAAGACATTTTGATCATAACAATTTAGAAAAACTATCACTATAACAAGAGATTGTCTAAATTTATTAGAAACTAATTTTGTAAATCTAGGTTCACTACAAATGTTTAAAGAATTCATTTGTTCTAGAGATGGCCCAAGTTTCTAACATGCTGATTTTAATTATTAGTATTATCAGAATATATTACTTAGTGATTACACAACAATCATCATAATAGCTAAAGATCTGAGATTTATTTAAGCACTATTATTGAGGTTAAAATAATCATAAATAAAATGATATGAAATACAAAGAATCAAATAACCTCTGATTAGTTTTGTTATTTTCAACCACAGACAATCTACTTTGTTCTAAAATAGCAAATTAAAAGAAAATAATAACTCTTTCATTAATACCACATGAAGGTATCCTGGTCACAGAAACTATGAAGTTCTAATCAAAAGCAATCACAATACCATTTTAAGGTATCTAAGCTATATCTGTGCCTGTAGACATACCACTATGACTTCTGATACCATCAGATCTTGGAAGCTAAGTAGGGTCGAGCCTGGTTAGTACCTGGATGGGAGACTGCCTGGAAACACCAGCTATAGGCTTGGGAGAAGGACCTGGCAACCCACTTCCCAAAATCAGTTAGCCATTGAAAACGTATTAATAGAAGAGAAGCACTGACAATAGTGTATCATCTGTTGTGCATAGGGTCGCTATGAGTCAAATACCAACTTGACGGCACTTAACAACAACAACAACAACAAGCTATTTCTGAGACATGTATTTTCATGTATTTTCTTGCATGTTGCATGTTTTTTTTTTTTTTTTTTTTTTTTTTAGAATCAGCTTTTCCTACCTTTGAAGAAATTCCCTCTCCTATTCCTACCCCTCTGGGTCCCACTGTGGATATTGATACATGGTTTGAATTGGAGAGTCTTTTTGTCCTAGTGACATTTCCTTCCTTATTTCCTCCTCTATTGAGACAGAGATAAATACCTACCTGAATTACCCATTTTGGAGAGGTTTCAGGTAAAGATTGGGGTGAGAGATAATAAAGAATGTGGAAAAGAATTTCTATTTTCTGATGGTAAATCTGAGATGTATGAATTGAGAACTTTAGGTGCCCTCGAGTCGAACTGAGAACTGGCTGTGATATTTAAGTCTCCTACAGTGTGCAAAGACCTACTTGCCCTAGCAGCAATTATTTGGTGGCTAACAAATAAGAAGCCAAGCTGACAGAACTCTGATGGTATAGGATTCCCTTGTCCCAGGCACATTTGTTATACCTCTTAGGAGTTAATGATGTTCCATTTCTACTTAAGTTAAAGTTGAATTTCTTAAGTTGAAGTTGAAATACCTAGAACATCCTCTGAACTTCTATTTAGAAACAGTGTGTGCACAAGTAAGTTCCCCCAAATGGAAACATGCTTGATTTTAGTCTGTACTTAGTTGACATTTCCCATAAGGTTTTAAATAGGAAAAAAAAAAAAAGTGACAGGCTGAGAATGTAGCCTAGTGGTAGAGCACTTGCTTAGTGTGTGAAATGCCCTGGGATTGATCACTCTCAGTGAGGTGGGCTTGAGAGGAGGGAGACAAAAGAAAAAAATTTTTAAATGTAAAAAATGAAAAGAAAGGAAAAAACAGAAAAAGTGGCTTTAAGATCTGTTGGGGTAAGGGACTCTGAAGAATGTGGCTGATGGGTAACAGCCACACTTCAATCAGGGTAGAAAAAAGGGAAAATCATGAAATTCTCTACTTAAAACAAAAAAGGAGTGGTGTACAACTTTAATTATCAAGAAAGATGGGATGGCACAAGGACAACTGACCCAACAGCAGAGACTAAAACGATGGAGAATAGGACAAAACAGCAGGGCAACTGTTCATAATTTTCAGCACCAGGGAAGATGGCAGCAGAGGGCTTTGGAGGAAATCTTTGGAAGGTGTATGGCTGAAATGAGACCCAATGGGGCTATCTCTGACAGTGGGCATCTGACAAGGGAAAAGAAGGCACTGCCTGCAAGGGCATGGGACTGAAAAGAGATCTAGCAGGGCCATCCCTGATGCTGGGTGGCTGGTGGGAGACAAGGTGCAGCTGCCAGCAAGGGTGCTTGGCTGAAGAGCAATCCAGGTAGCCATCCTTGTTGTGGAAAAGGCAGAGCCACCTGCAAGGGTGCAGGGCTGAAGAGTGGTCCAACAGGGCCATCCCTGACAGCAACTGGCTAGGATGAGATATGGCAGGGCACTCAGCAAGGACATACACCTAAATAAAGGTGTGGTTAGGGCCCTCTCAGATGGTTGTGGCTGATAGGAGGCAACGTGGACAAAGTGGTGGTCTGCAGGACTCTGAGAAGAGGCTGGTCAACACAGCCCACTGTAGGGTCTTGGACCCTGAGACTTTATTTATCAGGGAGACAGGTTCACTGTCCTGGCCTCTGAGATATTGGAACCATGAGCTGGAGGGAGGGAAACTGAAAGGTATCAAGTATGGAGACAGAGAAGAGTTGCTGGAGCTGCTAGATCCCCGAGCCAAACAAAGCTTATTCAGAATAAGGGACATTTGGGGACTGGTAGTGCTTGTGATGTGGGGAAGTAGCGCCATGGGTCTGGAGAGCCTAAGACACATGATTTTGGTCATGGTTTGCTTGTGCATGGGAATGTAGAGGACAGGGAGAAACTGTAGGGGCAGTGCTAAATGCAGAGGATGCTAGGCACCAGACACTGAGGCTGCAAACTGTTGTGATAGGGAAGGGAGAGAGACGTGCCAGTGACCAGTCAACACCCAAACCCATAGGAACCTCAGGGGACAATCTCTTTACACACAGAGGAGGTAGGACCTAGCACCCAGACCAAGCAATGGGCCAAGCCTTGGCAGAAAAACATGAAACATGAAAGGACATGCTGGATGGGAAGATCCTGTAGATAAAAACACCTCAATGGATAATTTCAGGGTAACTAGGTTCCTGGAGATGCCTGATTGAAAATTTAGAATCCTGCTAATTAATATGCCACAAGACCTCAAAGACACCACCATGAAAACTATTGACTCACTGGACAAGAAAGTAATTTGGAAGAAAAATTAGAGAAATAGAGATTCTGAAGAAGAATCAAGTAGAGGTTCTTAAATTGCAAGGAAAAATAAACCAACTCAGCATTATGGTGGAATCTTCACTATCAAGGCTAGACAAAGCTGAAAACAGAATATCTGAAGCTGAGGAAAAGGTAGAGGAACTTATTTACACACATGCCAAGACAGAATGATGAAGCAGTATGAGCAAGATTTCCAGGAGATATTTGATAAAATGAAGAAATGAAACCTGTGAATTCAGGAAACCCACAAAGGAGCCAAAAACAACACAAGAGGATTAGGAAATTTATCCAAAAAAAGTATTGGATGAAAATTTCTCAAACCTAAAGCAAGAGCTGGATACCTATACAACTGAAACATTCAGAACCCCAAACAGAGTAGACAAGAACAGATCCTCCCCCCAACAGATCATAATTGGGATGTTAAATCTAGAGAGCAAAGAAGCTATTCTAAAAGCTATAAGAGAGAAATGCAAACTCACAAAGGCAAACCAATCAGAATAACAGTGGACCTCTACCAACAATGTTAAAGGAAAGGAATGTTTAGACAGACATTATCCATTAAAAAAAAAGAAACTGCCAACCAAAATTACAATGCTCAGTGAAGTTATCTTTTATAATAAATGGCAAGTGCAAGATATTCCATGATACTGCCTTGTTTAAACCATTTGCAGCCACGAAGCCTGCACTGAAGAGCCTCCTCAATGAAAAACCACATATGGGGCAAGTGAGACAATCCCAAATAAAAGGTCAAAGTAATTAATAGTAAATGTAAGAGAAATTTAAGACAAAGTAGGGCAAATATAAATAAAAAAATAGTAACAAGTACCAAATTGGTACAGAATAATAAGCACCTCTCAATAATTACTCTCAACGTAAGTGGTCTTAACTCACCAATGAAGAGACATAGATAGGCCAACTCAATTAAAAAACATAAATCCCTGATTTGTGACATTCAAGAGACTCATCTCATTCATAAAGATCATAAAAGGCTGAAAATTATAGGCTGGAAAACAATATACCAAGAAAGTGGGTACCAAACAAACAAAAAAAAAACAGAAGTTGCAATACTAATTTTGTACAGATTAGACTTCAGTTCTAAGTTAACCAGAAAAGACAAAGAAGGACAGTACATACTATTAAAAGGAACAGTCCACCAGGAACTCATAATGTTACTTAATATTTACTCACCAAATACAGGGTCACCTAGGTTCACAAAACAAACTTTATTGGAGATAAAGGAACACATTAGGCCAGATACAATAATTATGGGAGATTTCAGTATCCCACTTTCACCAAGAGACAGGTCATAGAAACAAAAAAGCAACAGAGAAGTGATGGACTTAAATCATACCATAGACCAACTGGACCTTACAGATGTCTTCGGAATGTTCCATCCACCAGATGCAGAATACACATTCTTTTCTGCACCACATGGAACTTTTTCTAAATTAACCACATTTTGGTCCACAAAAATGGCCTCAATAAATACAAA
The DNA here is from genome assembly GCA_007922755.1 of Pedetes capensis. NCBI lineage: Eukaryota > Metazoa > Chordata > Mammalia > Rodentia > Pedetidae > Pedetes > Pedetes capensis. The sequence continues at coordinate 143,537 of VMDO01000904.1, read as the reverse complement.
AAACTGGGAATCATCACCTGTATTTTATCAGATCACAATGGAATAAAACTAGAATTCAAAACCAAAAGAAAATTCAGAAATGATACAAATTCATGAAGACTAAATAATATACTGCTATGTGATCAATGGGTTATAAAGAAATCAGAGTGGAAATTAAAAATCTCTGCAATCAAGTGAGGATGAGAATACATCCTACCAAAATTTATGGGACACACCAAAGGCAGTTCTAAGAGGGAAGTTGATAGCTATGAATTCTTCATCCACTAGGCCCAATTAAGTAACTTAATGATACATCTCAAGGCATTACAAAGCCAACATGAAGCCAATCCCAAAAGGAGCACTCAATCAAAAAGTATCAGGGTGAAGGCAGGGATATCCCAATTAGAATCTAAAAAGACCCTTCAAAGGATTAATGAGACTAAGAGCTGGTTCTTTGAAAAGATTAATAAAATAGATGCCTCCCCCCAGCCAGTCTTACCAAAAGAAGGAAAGAAAAGGCTCAAATTGAGAAAATTAGAGATGAGAATGAGGTCATAACCACCCATACCAATGAAATCCAAAAAATCATGATTGATTTTCATATGTTGAACTAGACTTGTATCCATGGAATGAAGCCCAATTGATCCTGGTGTATGATCTTTTTTATGTGTTGCTGAATTTGGTTTTCCAGGATTTTATTGAGAATTTTTGCATCTGTGTTCATCAGGGAAATTGGTTTATAGTTCTCTTTCTTTGAAGTGTCCTTGCCCGATTTTGGTAACAGGGTGATAGTGGTTTCATAGAATGAGTTTGGGAGTACCCCTTCCTTTTCTACTTTATGAAACAGTGAATAGACATTAATCCATTTCTGAAGCAATCCCAAAACAATCAACCATGGATAACCCTATGAGAGTAGTTATGAGTCAGATGCAGCTTGATGGCACCACCAACAACATTGATGTTGAGGTATTTCCCTGTTATGCCAAACTTCTCCAGAGTTTTTATCATGAATGGGTGTTGCACTTACCCAAAGGCCTTCTCAGTATCAATTGAAATGATCATGTATTTTCTGTCTGCAGGTCTCTTGATATGTTGAATTATATATCTCAATGACAAACTTTATAGAAATAGAAAAAAATCCCAAATTTCACAGGGAAACATAAAGACGAAGTATAGCCAAAACAATTTTAAGCTACAAAACTAGTGCAGGGGAGATCACAATACCTGACTTTATACTACAGAGCTATAGTAGCAAAAACAGCTTGGTACTGGCACAAAAATAGGCTTGCAGACCAATGGAACAGAATCGAAGACCCAGAGATACAGGAATACACCTACAACCACTTGATCTTTGACTAAAGGGCAAAGGATTAACAATAAAGAAAAGATAGCCTTTTCAACAAATGGTGCTGGGAAAATTGGAAATCCATTTGCAGAAAAGTGAAAATAGACCCATATCTCTCAATTTTCACAATAGTCAACTTGAAATGCATAAGGGACCTTAACATAAAACCAGAAACCTTAAAACTACTAGAAGAAGAGATCAGAAACATACTCCAACACATAAGGATGGGAAAGTATTTGTTAAAGATTCCAATTGCTCAGGAAATAGCACCAATAATTGACAAATAGGATTATATGAAATTAAAAAGCTTCTGCACAGCAAAGTAAACAATTAACAGAGTTAAAGAAGAGCCTACTGAATGGAAGAAAATCTTTGCATCCTACATGTCTGATGGAGGACTAATTTTTAGATTTTATAAAGAACTTAAGAAAACATATCCTAAGATAACAAATAACACAGTACAAAAGTGGGCAAAGGAAATGAACAGACAGTTATCAAATGAAGAAGTTCATAGGCTAAGAAACATGAAAAAGTGTTCCATATTCCTAGCTAATAGGGAAATGCAAATTAAGACAACACTGAGATTCCATTTAATTCCAAGAATGGCCAATATCAATAAAACAAATAATAATAAATGCTGATGAGGATGCGGAGAAAAAGGAACTCTTTTTTTATTGAAAATTTTTAATGTACACCTTAATGTGATTCATTCTGACATGCTTTTCATTGTGACATTTCCATTTATGCATTTTGATGTACATTATTCATATAGGTTCCCCCATACCCTCCCGTATGTTTCCTCCCCCTTCCATCCTCCCCATCTAAATTTTCTCTATCTTTTACTTGTTAATATTTTTCTATATGTCCTTGGGTTCCAGTTCTGTTTAAGATAGAAACTTTTCCAGTAGTGATCTTTGTTTTTATCTTGTTAGAAAAAGTGCATGCATTTTCTAGACCATTTATATTGACACCATTCTTATCTATTCTTATCTTCCCCCCCCCCTTTTTTTTGATCTGACCTTTGAATAGAATTTTTCCTTCTTATAATTTTGATTCAGCTCCCATACATGAGTGAGAACATGTGGTATTTCTCCTTCTGAGCTTGTGTTTGTTCACTTAAAATAATTTTCTCTAATTCCATCCATTTTGCTGCGAGTGACCTTATTTCATTTTTCTTGATTGCTGAATAGTATTCCATTGTGTATATATACCATAGATTTTTTATCCATTCTTCTGTTGAAGGGCACTTTGGTTGATTCCATATCCTTCCTATTGTGAAAAGCGCTGCATTGAACATGGAGATGCAGGTGTCTCTGTGGTATGATGACCCATCTCCCTTTGGGTAAATTCCCAATAGTGTCATAGCTGGGTCATAAGGTAGATCTATTTTCAGTTTTTTAAGATACCTCCATATTGATTTCCACAGTGGTTAGACCAATTTGCAGCTCCACCAACAATGTAAGAGTGTTCCCTTTTCCCCCGCAACCTCGCCAGCATTTGTTGTTATTTGTTTTATTGATCTTGGCCATTCTTGCTGGTGTAAGGTGAAATCTCAGAATTGTTTTGATTTGCTTTCCCTAATGGCTAGGGTGTTGAGCATATTTTCATGTGTTTCATGGCTTTATGGACCTCTTCATTTGAGAACTGTCTACTCACTTCCTTTGCCCATTTGTGTATTGGGTTATTTGGTTTTTGGGCGGGAGTTTTTTCTTGAGTTCTTTATTGCTGTTGTTGTTGTTGTTAGGTGCCATTGAGTCAGTTTCCAACTCATAGCGACCCTTATAGGGTTTTCAATGGCTGACTGTTTCTGGATTGCCTTGGGAGTGGATTGCCAGGACCTTCCCCCATTTTTGCGGTGCTGGGAATTGAACTCAGGACCTCAGAGACTGCAGCACAGCGCTCTACCAACTGAGCTAAATCCCAGCCCTGAGTTCTTTATAAATTCTAGTAATTAGAGCTTTATCTGATGTATAAAACGTGAAGATTTTTTCCCATTCCGTGGGGGTTTCCTTGACTCTGTTAATTGTTTCTTTTGCTGTGCCGAAGCTTTTTAATTTCATGTAATCCCATTTATCTATTCTTGTTGCAATTTCTTGAGCAATTGAAGTCCTATTAAGGAAATACTTTCCTATGCCCATATGATGCAGTGTATTGCCTATCTTGCCTTCTATGAGTTTTAAAGTTTCTGGTTTTATGTTGAGATCTTTTATCCATTTTGAGTTAACTCTCATGTATATTGAGAGATGGGGGTCAGCTTTCATTTTTCTGCATATGGATGACCATGTTTCCCAGCACCATTTGTTGAAGAGGCTGTCCTTTTTTGAGTTTACTTGCTTTGCTCCTTTGTCGAAAATCAGGTGACTATAGGTGTGTTGAGGTATTTCTGCTTCTATTCTGTTCCAGATGTCTTCGGGCCTATTTTTGTGCCAGTACCAAGCTGTTTTTGCAACCACTACTCTGTAGTATAGCTTGAAGTCAGGAATTGTGGTTCCACCTGTGTTCGTTTTGCAGCTTAAGTGTGTTTTGGCTATATGTGGTCTTTTGTGGTTCCATATGAATTTTTGGATCATTTTTTCTATTTCTGTGAAGTCAGTCAGTGGAATTTTACTGGGTATTGCATTAAATACATAGATTGCTTTTGGTAGGATAGCCATTTTTACAATATTAAGTTTCCCTATCCAGGAGCAGGGGAGGTCTTTCACTATCGATTTTTCACTATTGTCTGCTATTTCTTTCTTTAATGTTTTGAAATTTTCCTTGTAGAGATCTGAAGGGTCTTTGGTTAGATTGATTCCAAGGTATTTAATTTTCTGGTGGGCTATCATGAATTGTATTTTTCCTTAAATTTCCTTCTCTTCCTGTTTGGAATTGGTGTAAAGAAAAGCTATCGATTTTTGTGTGTTAATTTTGTAGCCTGCAACTTTGCTGAAGGAGTTAATTAGTTCTAACAGTTTTCTGGTTGAGGTTTTGGAGTCTTTCAGGTATAAGATCATATCATCTGCAAATAAGGATAATTTGACCTCTTCCTTGCCAATCTGTATCCCTTTGATTTCTTTCTCTTGTCTGATTGCCCTGGCCAGGACTTCAATTACTGTGTTGAATAGGAGAGAGAGGACATCCTTGTGTTGTTCCAGATCTAAGAGGAAATGGTTTCAGTTTTTCTCCATTTAATATAATGTTGGCTGTAGGTTTGTCATAAATGGCTTTTATGAAATTAAGGTATTTGCCTTTTATACCTATCTTCTCCAGCGTTTTTATCATGAAAAGGTGTTCTTTGTCGAAGGCCTTTTCAGCATCAATTGAGATGATCATGTGGTTTTTGTTTGCCAGTTTCTTGATATGTTGGATTACATTAATTGATTTCCATATGTTAAACCAGCCTGCATCTGTGGTATAAATCCCACTTGGTCATGGTGAATAAACTTTTTCATATGCTGCTGTATTCTGTTTGCCAGAATTTTATTAAATATTTTTGTATCTAGATTCATAAGGGAGATGGGTCTATAATTCTCTATCTTAGATGCATCTTTTCCTGGTTTAGGTATCAGGGTGATGGTAGCTTCATAGAATGTATTTGGGAGTGTTCCCTCAAAAGGGAACTCTTTTGCATTGCCGATAGGACTGTAAATTAGTTCAAACACTTTGGAAATCAATATGGAGATATCCAGAGAACTAAAATTAGAGCTGCCATATGACCCAGCTATACCACTCATGGGGATATACCCAAAAGGAGACAAGTCATCATATCACAGAGACACCTGCATCTCCATATTTAATGGAGCACTCTTCACAATAAAAAGAATATTGAAACAACAGAAGAATGGATAAAAAATTGTGGTGCATATGCATGATGGAATATTATTCAGCAATAAAAAGAGTGAAATATTGTCATTTGCAGCAAAATGGATCAAACTGGAGAATATCATCTTAAGTGAATGAGCATAGGCTTAAGAAGAGAAATACTTTGTTTTCACTCATGTAAGAGTTGAATCTTAACTAAGAAGGGAAAATATATGCAGAGTAAAAAGAAAGAGAGAGGATTAGCAAAAGGAAGCTAAAATTGTAGAAAGTGGGAAGGGGGAAACAATGTAAAGGGATAAAGGGGGAGAGGATAATTTCAATGCAAAAGATGTAACTTCATGAGTACCTGGGAAAAATTGTTGTTATTAAGTACTGTTGAGTCATGTCTGACTCATAGTGACCCTCATAGGGTTTTCAATGGCTGATTGTTTTAGGGATTGCCTCAGGAGTGGATTGCCACATCCTTCTCCCATTTTTGTGGTGCTGGGAATTGAACCTGGGACCTCAGAGACTACAGAGCAGAGCTCTACCAACTGAGCTAAATCTCAGCCCCCCTGGGATGAATAGAAGAATATAATCCATAAATACATAGAAGTTTTACTACATCTTAGTCAAAAGTTTCCATAAAGTTCGTAAGCTGATGAAAATGTAACCAATAGTGATGTAATAGTTGCATAATGCAGAAAGCAACTGCTGTATCACTCAGTACCTCCCCCCAACATTTATCAATGAAAGAAAAACAGAAACAAAAATCTGTTATGGCAAAGAAATTCAGTAAATTATATGTGAAAGCAAAATATATTTTTTCCTCACAAAGGGAAACTTCTAATCTCTAGTCAATGTTCTACTTATCCAGATTCCAAAAGTAACAAAATAATTGCATGATAACTATGTTTTTTGTTCTGGAATTTGATCTATTTCTCTTTGCATGGAATAATTGGTAGAAAGGTTTCCCTTATTTCCTGTGCTGGGGCCTGAAAATATTCATCCCAGTTTACATGAACCAAAGTCTCTTAAATTAGATCAGCACCAGGTCTTGACCTCTCATTTACAGACTTTCATAATAGCTCCCTGAGTGCATCCATTGCCTTGCAGGAGAGCAAAGATTGTGCACAGTTTAGTTGTGGAACCCAAAACTCTAACATTGTTTATCTACTAACCTAAAAAGATTTTTAATTGGACTAATGATTGGAAGATTGACAGATCCCAGAGAAGTTATTTTCTTTTAAAAATAATTTATGCCAGCCATGGTAGCACATGCATATAATTCCAGCAATTGGGAGGTTGAGGCAGGAGTATCAAGACTTCAAGGCTAGCCTGGAGTACCTAGTGAGTTCCTGGTTAGCCTGAGATACATAGTAAAACACTGTCTCAAAAAGCCTAAATAAATAAATAAACAAACCTATCTCTCATCCTGCTATCTCTAATTACATTTGAAATTGTTCATTAGGAGACACAGTTACTATATAGTTCATGAATGGTCCAAAAAGACTTTTTTTGTTTTTTGTTATAAATAAAAAAAGAAATTAAAAAAAGGAAGAAAAGCAGTGCTATGCACTCTGGGTTTATTTACAGTCTCTGTGAGCTGGAAAGAGACCCCACATTGTAGGATTGATGGATTGGTGAGGGTTGGTGCCAGATGTTGCCCATGACAGGTGCATAATAAAAACACTCTGTGGTTTTCCCTCAGAATTCTAAATATATTTGGAATAAGGGAAACATCTGCCTGATATTTCTTTCACTGACGAATGCTGTAGCTTCTTGAACTGTGATTTGAAAAAAAATTGGAGACATTATTTTTGTGGTACTGTAAGTGCCTTATCTAAATGCTTTTCACAAGCAAAATGCAAATTTCTAACCCATGCTTTTATGCCATTTCACTCACTAAATGACTGCATTGTTCTGCCATTCTGCCCATCTGTCTTCTAGTTCAGAGAAAAGTCACTAATGATTAATAAAAATGGAACCACTCTTTATCCTACTTTCAAGTCTGCAAAATTGTACTGAAACCAGAGTCGCCTCATGGTTAGCATTCTTTTTCCAACAGCTTGGCTGCTGGTTACCATTGTCTGGCAGCCTGAGACATGGAATTGACATTGGTAGCTAAGTTAAGGATGAGGCTAGAGTTTAGGTCAGTGGGTAGAGTGCTGCTGTGCACTCTCTGAGGACCCAGGTTTGATCCCCAGCACCACAAAACGGGAGAAGGATGTGGCAACCCACTCCTGAAGCAATCCTGAAATAATCAGCTATTGAAAACCCTATGGGCTGCTGGGCGTGGTGGTACACTCCTGTAATCCCAGTGGCTGGGGAGGCGGAGGCAGGAGGATCGCAAGTTCGAGACCAGAGGTAGTCTATGTAATTTAGCAAGACCCTGTCTCAAAAGAAGTAAAAAAATAGGCTGGGGGAGGCAGCTCGGTGGTATGGCACTTGGAAAGCATGCAAGTGCGAGGCTCTGGGTTCAAGTCCCAGTACTGCACAAACAAAAGAACAACAACAACAAAAAAATACCTATGGGGGTTGCTGTGGGTTGGGCCTGACTCCACAGCACTTAACAACAACAACAAAGTTAAGGGCAGGTATCAAAGCTTTATGAAACTTACTTTCTTACAGCTGGAATCAGTGTCTGCACCAAAATCTTCATTGGTCCTCACTAGGCAGATAGAATGACCTGAGCTTAAAAGCATATGAACCCTTTCTCTCAATCTGTTCAGCTTTGGCATCTCTAAGGAAGATCACACAGAAAGAAGTCAGCCTTAACCTCTAATGGCATAGGAGGTCAGTTAGTCCAATGAAATGAATGGATAAATGGAGATCTTTCTGGGAATTTGTAGTACTTGGACAAATGTAAGAGTGAATTACTGGTCTCTTTTGGGTGGCAGTATTGTAGAAGGCACAGATTCAGTCTTGGACTAGAGCAGGAAAGAAAGGGAAAAGGCACCCACAGTGAGAGAAATGGACTCTATTAAACCTAACAGTGGAAAGCATGAGGCTTCTCTCACATTTTCAAGTCAATTAGTAATCAAATAATCCCCCAAATCCAATGTTCTACTCCTTTTCCTTAGCCTCATCAGAATGTTACATGTGGTCAAATACTCCTTCTTTACAGCAAATTTTAGCCCACATTTTGAAACATAATGAAATGAGTGTTAAGGGTTCCTGGAGGTGCATATTACTTATTTCAAGGTCTTAGTTCTTCACCCATGGGTCATGAGGAAATCAGGAGAAAAGAGTCTTGCAGTCACAGTTATGAAGCATTTGAATAGGTCTCACTCTTTATTTTCTTCAGTATCAAGGGGTTGAATCCAAGGCTTCACATATGCTAGGTGAGTGCTCCATTACTGAGTTGCACCACTAGCTCCTTTTTAAAATTTTTATATAAAATTTTTTTGTAGTACTGGGGGATTGAATTCAAGGTTTCACACATACTAGACAAATGCTCTACCACTTAGCTGCACCTCCGGCCCATTTTTTATTTTTTACTTTGAGATAACTTGCACAGGGTGCCTCTGGCCTCAAACTTGTGATCCTCCTGCTACAACCTAGCAGTTTGCTGGGATTTCAGCATCATGACACCTGGCTCATGCCCATTTTTAAATCCTTCCTTTTCCTACATTGATATCTGCAGCAAAATCTTTGTGGTGTTCTCATTGGCCCTGACCCAGCGACCCCCTGGGCTAAAACTTAGGTTTTGTCTTTATCAATCTTGAATCCCACAGTAAGACATGAACAAATGGATGTGTGTACTGTTGAGCATACTTCTGGCACAGTCTTCATAGAGTTCAGTAAATCATTAGAAATGTTTTTTTAAAAAGGAGATTAGAAACAACTCATATTTTAAAGGCTTTCACTTTTCTGTCTTCACATGGAGGGTAACTTTGCATACTTTGCTCTTTCCTTTGATGCCTTCTACCAAGATTGCTTTTAGGAAAGTACTTGAAATTTAACTTTAACACTTCAGTGTGAATGCTAATGTGTTACTTCTCAGGAATAGTTGTTCTTTTTCTCCTTTTTCATTTCATTTCTGATTGTGAAATGGAATATATCATTGCCACTTTAAGAACAACAAGCTTTAGGAAATGAGAGAGGTGATGCTTTGTGGGAGATTTTTCTAGACTAGTTGAAATTATACAGCTAGCTACATTATAGGAAACTGCAGAACTTACAAGATGTGCGCAATTCAGATTTTTTCCAGGGAGTTGAGAAGGAAGGTGGGCATTGTTTAAAAGTAGTAGATTTGGAAATGACCAGCTTTGGCGTTATTTCCTGGCTCCATCACTAGTGGTGTCACTGTGAGTGATATAGTTAATCACTTTGAATTTCAATGTCATCATCTATAAAATGGAAGCAAACAATACCTCTATTACAGAGACATGACCATTACTAACAATTTATGCCGTGTGAATAGCTGGCTGCTATGATGCATGGAAATAACACAGGCAGAAAACAATGTGGTAATAGAGAATAAAGGCAGTTTTAGTGACAGTAATGAGCTTTCATAACTATTTTATGTATGTTATCTTGTTTAAGCTTCACAGTAACTCAGTTATTACCCCCACTTTACAGATAAAGAACTGAGGCTAAAGTAGCTCAGTAACTAGCTCAAGGCTCTTCTGCCAGCAATTGGTGAAGCAGGTACAGTGAGGGAGTAATCTCCACAGAGCAGCCCTTAGTCTCTTGACCCCTTGTCCAGGTTATCTCCCCCATTATGGTCACAGGTACAAGTGTGGGGTGCATAAGTTTGAGAAGTTTTCAGCTTTGAGGATATTTGACTTAGTATTTTTGTGACACCTAGAAATGTAAGCCCACAGCGTATCACTGGTATGTTCAACATTATATTATCCCCAGCTTTTCCTTGATATTAAAACAGAATTTTCCCCTTAGTGCTTGCTTTTCAGTTTAGTAAACAAACAAAAAACAAACAAATATACATACAACTTATTAGAAGTCTATTTTGTCCCTGGGATTAAAGTTTAATCATGAGCCTTGAAAAGCTTAATGTCTGGAGTAAGAAACAAATGCAAAAATAGATAACTTAAATATAAACATGGTAATGTGTAAAACATAGGTGAATCTGAGAGGATGTCTTAGAGCAACCTAGGGTACTTCCTGAGGAGATGCCATATAGTTAGACTTGATGGGTGGTTAAGAGCCAGCCAGACCAAGGAAGATGGGGAAGGTGCTCCCATCAGATGGAAGAGCAAAAACAAAAGCATGAAGGCAAAAAACAGGGGGAATAGGAGGCAAAGGGGATCCACAGAATTACAAGAAGATGGGCTTTGTCAGATGTGGATTAATGTGGGACTGAAAAGAGACCATGGCAGACATGGCTTCAGGCTACAGACTGAGATGTGATCCCTCGCTGAATAGTCAGGTTGACTTGCTCAGGGGAACTGTAGAAGGGTTAAGAAAGACTGAGGTGGTGTGTGATCTCTCTCTAGTTCCACTGTGGAGAATGGAGAGAAGAGGGCAGGCTAGATCTCCTCGATACCCTTTTATTAACCAACATTTTTTATGAAAGCTTTTTATCACTATTTTTTTTTTCTTTCACCAAGAAGTTGTCTATGCACTGGCAGTTTTTTCCTTTCTTTCTCTCTCATTGCTTTTTGTTTCTACAACCCAAGAGGGAGACCCAAAAGCAATAATTAAGTGCAATAACTTGTGATAGCCTGTGCCCCTTGTATTCTTTTTCCAATCCTTCATCTGTTTGTTTACTCTGACTTATGCAAATTTCCCTTTCATATTTATGTCTTAGTGAATCTCATTTTCTGCCTAGCCCTAGAGATCTGGTTCATGTAAACTTAGGGATCCTGGGCTTTGCCAGATGTTCTGTGGGAGTTCTCCCTGAAGTGCAATAAGAATCCCCAAATCCCAAATCTGAAAATTATCTGTATTGTTCTCAATAAAGCCTAGGAAAATACTGGAGCCAAAAAAAACCAAAAAAAAAAAACCAAAAAAAAAAAAACCAAAAAAACCCAAAAACTTATTTAGGAGAGTAATATAAAGAGATAAGAGAGAGAATCTGCTCTTCACACATAAAAAACATGGGCTCCCTGGAGTGGAGAGGGGGAAGTGGACCAATTTATACTCATAGCTCATAGTTAGCAATTGACTTGTCTTTCTTATTAGTGAGAGGTAGGCATGAAAACTCATCCTCTTCACACAGTTCAGTTCTACACTGTAGACCATTGGTTCTCCAGGGAGACAAAGGGTATGATCAAAACCAGCTCTGTACCTTTTCAAACACAGGGTTTTGTGGACACTGATACTTTCCCATTGCCCATTCCCACACCCTCCCCAAAAGTCACTCTCAAAGTAAGTCAAAATTACTGCTAGGAGTGTATTATATCTCTCAGATATATCTGGATAAATAAAAGGTTGCAAAAAGCTGTGGACATCCTCTTGTGGTATACCCTCTGGTATTCAGGAAAATTTAACAGAAACTGGGCATGATTACACAAAGTGGGTGACCATGTTTTTCCTAGTTCCTCACTATCAGCTGTGTTTCTTTTGTGATAAAAAAGCATGGATTTCTCCAAGCGTGGAGGTGCCTGTAATGCCAGCAACTAAGGAGTCTGAGACAGGAGGACTGTAGATTCAAGGCCAGAGGCCAGCCAGCACAAATTAGTGAGATCCTATCTCAAAATAATAATAATAACAATGATAATGATGATGATAATGATAATAATAATGATGATGATAATAATAATAATGAAGGTGCTGAGGGTGCAGCTCAGTGGTGGAGTGCATCTAGCATTCATAAGGTGCTGGGTTCAGCTCCCAGTATAAATAAATAAGTAAATTTAGAAAGTAGTGACCTAAAATGTGCCACAAACCAAAGGCTGTTCTCTTACATTGGCTAATTTTTGGAAGGCAAGGGTTATATCATTTATCTTTCTATTCTCATAGCCTCCCACAGTGCCTGGTACGGAACAATAATCCAACAAAACTACTACAAAAATGAATGAGAAATGATCTCCAGGGGGTAAGAACAAAAAGATAAGGATTTTACAGATTTCTCATTAGCTAAAACTTTGCATTTCCCTATGAAATTCTTTGAATTGTGCCTTTTGCAGATTAAGAATTTGGATTATTTGGTAATTGTTACTCTGTTACCTCACACTTAGCAAACCTAGTATTATGAATAAAAGTAATTTGAGGCTGCTGAGCAACCATTGATTTTCAAATATTTTCTTCCATACAACAAGTAATACTCTTTGGGCATATTTTTTCCCATGGTTTAAAAAATTATCTTGATGGTCTAAACAACAATAATTTGACAGTGAAGACATTTAAATCATGCACTTTAGTGCAATTCCCAGAGCTAGAGAAGCCAGACCACGGTGATTGAAGCAATGGATTGAATCTCGGCTGCCAGATGGCAGTTGAAATATAATGGGTTTACAGCCATCAGCCACAGTGAGAGGTTTGCATGCAAAGGGTAAGTAAGCCTTTCAGAGATGGAAAATGGAAAGCTGGGTGGTTACTTAAAATTCTTGTATTGTTCTTAGTGGCGTATAAAGGGGAAGGAAAAATTTCATCCAGGCAAATTCTGTTAAGATATTATTTGTAATGGAGGTTTATAAACATACTTTTGCATCCTAGTACCATTGCTAATTTCTGTATATGTAGTGTTTGATTTTTAAATACATGCATCTGAAATCAGAACCAGAATTTTATTTCTCAGTCTCATGTTTATATGATTTTGCTCTGCTAGTTCTTGAAAAACACAAGTAAAAAATGGCTTTCCAGGTCTCCTGCTTTTAAGTATGGGATTTCTAAATTTTCCCTAATAATTGAAGACTTAATTTTTCTTGTTATGCTGTATGTTATAATTGATTCAGGGGAAAATTCCTTTGAATGTCCTACTCTCTGTCAGAATAGCCTTGAAATAATATAATTTGTGATAAGATAAAGCTGTTCTCCATGTTTCTGTAAGTTCTGTTAGAGAATGCATCTGAGGCCATTCAACCACATTCAATGTTTTTAAATGCCAAATGAGTGCTTCAGAAGAGCCCCTTGAGGAAGGACAGATGACATTTGCTGTGTCTGCTAATATCAAATCAGAACAATACGTCTGGCAACAAATTTATCCTGATAAACATGATGAGAGCAGAAATTTTTGCTTAAGCATTGGCTACATGTATTCACTGCTACATCTGTATATGGCCTGTCAGGTTGCATAAAAGAGGCCATAACAGAAGATTGTTGCTGGGAGTTAGTTATGTAATGAGATCAAGCCAATGAAAGTCTGGCATCCAGCTGTAATTCTACTAACAGTGTGAACAGTCTGCTTATCCACCCAAGTGAAGGATATATATATATATATATATATATATAATATATATATATTCCTGCCTCTCTATATTTTTTCTTTTTGTTCAGTGTTGATGAAATTATATTGTTATCCCCTTCAGCTATTCAATGAGCCACTAGAAAAATGAATACAAAGATGAATAAAATGTATAAAAGTAGAAGGAAAAGGAGAAAGGCCTCAGGTTATAGAATTGGTGGCTTGAGGAACTCAAGATTTTTATGCAGGTAAATATCCTACATAGAAAAGGAATACAGAGTCTTAGGCCATTCAGAAATATATATGCTGTTCTAAGTTTATGATATTTACAGAACCCTATAGTATTATAATTCTTATTCTCACAAATACAGGACACTAGTCCTCAGTACAGCCTGAAAATCATTCAAATGAGGGTAATATCAAAAATTAGTGAAGCAGGGATTACTTAAATGAAAGTTAGTAGGTTTTCAATCACTTTAGTTTCACAGTTTGACACTGTTAAGGCTAATATATTGATGCCTGCCAGCACAGCTACCATTAAGAATCTATCAGTATCCCCATTATAAATCCCATTCTTCAGGGGTTAATAACTTGGTCATAAAAATTCACTGCAGGCTGAAATCAAGTCTTGAAATAAAATCTTTTTCCTTAATCCTAACAGAAAATCTTGTTCATGTTCCTGAAACTAAGATGGACAGAAACCAGAAAATGGAGTATATGTATTAGTCAGAGCTCTCCAGAGAAATAGATCCAATAGTTACATATATTGTCTATAATGAAGAATTGGCTCACATGATTATGGAAGCTAAGTCCTGTGATTTTTTGTCTGCAATCTGGAGGCCAGGAAAATTAATAATATAATTTCTGTCCAACCAAAGCCTAAGAACCAGAAGCACTTTTGTCCAAGGGTAGGAAAAGATGGATGTTGTAGTCCCAGCACAGAGTTCCCTTTCCCTTCCTTTGCTGTTGTGTTCTATTCTGGCCTCAAGGGGTTTGGATGAGGCCCAACCCCTTCAGTGAGTGAGAGCTTTACCCAGTCTACCTATTCAAATGTTAATCTCTCCCAGAAACAGTTTCATAGACACACCCAGAAATAATGTTTTACCAGCTATTTGGGCATCCTTTAGGCCAGCCCTGTTGATACTTAATGTTAGCCGTTATTAACTTTTTTTTCCAAAATTTAGCACCAGTCTTCATGCTGTCATATGTGGCAATATGCACGGACATACAGATATGGCTTTTATTTCTTGGAATGCATTTCCTTCTACTTCTCTTTCTTTGTCTTCCTTTCTTCCCTCCCATTTCCTCTTCCCCCTCTCTCCTATCTTTTTTTTCTTTCTTTTTAAAATAATTTTTTCCTTCCTTCCTTCCTCCTCTTTTTTCTTTCTTTCTTTCTCTCCTCTTTCTCTTTCTCTCTCTCTCTCTCTCCCCCCCCCCCTCCTTTCCTTTCCTCGAAGTCCTCAGGGGAATTTGTCCTTCCTAGCATTATCAGCATTTGGACTTTTCTCAGAAGCAAAAAAAGTTCTATTTATACATAAAGACAGAGCTATATATACAAGTACAGAAAATATGCTCTGAGCTCCTTTTCTTTCTGAATTCCTATAATCTATTCAGCACTGAAACATTATATACAGAAACATTATAAAATTAGTTCAGTGTATTGAGAAAACTATAAGCTGTTACTTTGTGACTGAAGTGAGGAAATCAATCTACCACCTATAATCTTTTTGCATCACCAGTAGAATATTTACTGATTTTCCCTACATTTATCAAATGCATAGTAACTATGAAGGGGTATCATATCACTATAGTAGATCTAGTTAAAGAATTTAACAATTTAACAATTTATTACCTGAGATGATTTTGATCTAGCCTAAGTTCTTTCAGAGACTGGCTTTCTTGGCACATTCTGATAGGTAGAGGCCAGTTTATTTTTGAACCAAATTATTTTTTCTGTAGTTCTGTAATAGTGAAAGGTCCTCTTGTCTTTTCCTAAGGGAAAAACAGTTAATTTGCCCTTCTTCATAGACCACTGAACTATTCAAAATATTATGAAACTACTGTCATGCAATCTTATAGGCACTGGATAAAAGAAAAAGTACTTGAGTTTTAACTATGAGAAGTCAGAGTAGAATAATTATGTTCTAGACAATTTTAATGAATTAGTAGGAGAATTAGGAATTGTGGCACATATTGATTTCTAGAAGCATAAAAATTCTCAGTTCCACTTCAAGCTTTCTATTGGTGTGCATGAAATGTTGACCTGTGCATTCTTATCATCTCCTTCTACTAGTGTCTAGTCCTGACTTAAAGATTTCTTTTTCTGAGTATCCAATGCTACCATGTCTCCTGTTGGTCTCCTAGATATTCCCTAATTTACCTGGCAAGCATTCAAGTTTCACACAGCAAGGGATCTGGTGTGCCTTCCTGCCCCCTACTGGTGCCTAAAGGCTGTTATGTTTGGGGGTCCAGTACAATCTTGGATTTTTTTGCTAATTAATACCAACATTTGAGAGGTAGTTCTCATGATAGCCTTTCATAATGTTGTAATTTAAATAAATGGTACATAATAATTATTTAAATTTACAATTTGTCATTTTGTTTTATAAAATTTTTGACATTGGTTTCCTTTATAAATTTATAAGGAATATCTTTACGTCATGATCTTTTTCAAAAATTGGCACCACATTACTGAAAGTGCCAGGCAAATTTTTCTACTAGAATTGGGCAAAATTTTTCATTCTCTGTGCACTTCAACCTAAGATTTGATTTCTTACGGTTTTGAACATAATTTTTTTCTCTTAATATGTATGTTAGATTTGCATATTGCTTCCTCAAAATAGGGTTTAATTTTTCTTTTGAGGTACTGCAGAATTGAACCCAGGGCCTCACACATGCTCATGCAAAAACTCAACCATTGAGCCATACCCCCAGCTGATTTTTTGCTTTATATTTTGAGACAGGGTCTCGCTAAGTTACACAGGCTGCCTCTGAACCTGAATTGTGCTCCTCCTGCCTTTGCCTCCCAAGCACTGGAATTACAGACATGGGCCACTGTGCCTGGCTAGGGTTTAAATTTTTTAATGGTGTATTAATTTTCTTGAGCTACCGTAGCAAAATACCATAAGACTAAATAACACATTTATTTTTTCATTGTTTTCAGTGCTAGAAGTCCCAGGTCAAGGCTCTGGAGGGTTGCTTTCTGATGAAGCCTCTCTTTTCTAGCTTGCAGATGGCCACCTTCTCCTGTGCCTCACATGGTGGAGAGGAAGAACTCTGGTGTCTCTTCCAGTTATAAGAATGCCTGTCTTGTCCTGTGGGCCTCAGGCCTTCCCCTTATAACCTCCTTTAACTTTGACCACCTCATCACACAGGCCCTGTCTCCAAATGTGGTCACATTGGGGATCAAAGCTTCAACATGTACATTTTGAGGGGACACAACATTCCATCTGTAACAAATGGTGATATATGTTGTTAGATGCTGCTCGTTGGTGTCCTACTTGTAGCAACCCTATGTACAACAGGTAAAAACACTATTGTCAGTGTTTCTCTGCTATTTATAGGGTTTTCAATGGCTAATTATTTTTTGTGAGTGGGTTGTTGAGTCCTTCTCCCAAGCCTACAATACCTGGTTTTCCCAGGTGGTCTCCCATCGAAGGACTAACCAGGCTGGACCCTGCTTAACTTCTGAAATCTGATGGGATCAGACGCTGCAGTGGTATGGCTGCAGGCTAATGGTGATACTTGTATTTAAATAATTCAACAGATTTTTAATTAATCACTTAAAGTAATCTTTTAAAAATTCACATAACATGGGCTGAGAATGAATAGGGTTGGGATTGCTATTACAAGGACAAGACATGGTCCATACCATGGGAAACTAGCTGAGACCACAGCTGAGAAAATGGGTTGACAGATTAAGGAGGTCTCTTACATCTAGGTTTCTTTATATCCAGAACACATGGTTTGCCTATTAAGAATTAAAGAGGCAATTTCTGTATTTTCTCTAAATTAGATTCTCTTGAAGTTTCACTTGGGAATGTGTTTTAATACTTTGCCAAATGAATATTCCCACCTTTTCATTTTATTGAGAAATAAAGAGAAAAGTAGATGGCAAATAAACAGAAACTGTTTCTTTTACATCAATTTTCAGAGTGCGAATTGACGCAGTGACTTATTTGCAAAGCTCATTTTCTTGGGTTATACATAGTCCTTGGAATTCTCAAAGGTAAATATGCCCAAGCATTAAAGTGAGGGGAACCAAAACAAATCTTGTTTAGGTCAGTAAACATAGCAACTTGTTTTTTCAAATAGAAGCCATCTGTATAAACCAAGACCAGTTTGAAAGTCAATTTTTGTGCTAGAGAGACAATTTTGTGCTACACAGACAATTTTCAAAAAAAAGTTAAAGTATAAAGTGCTTGTGTTTCCAAACTCTCTAAGAGATTACATAAATCTTTGTGATCAATAACAATACAACTTGTTAACTTAAAATATATTTTCTTTGCGAATATACTTTAGAGTGCATTATTGATTAATTTTCTTCAGGTAGAAATATTAATCTGCAAAAACACTAAAAATGCTATTACTAACACTAAATGATTCAGTATAATATGAGAATTACACGGTCTCTTTGTTTTGCCTATTTTCCTTCTGTTTTTCTGCTCTTAAGTAGTGCTTCTGCTTATAATTTTCATGATCAGAGATTGGACAGGAACATTTAAAGATGTAGAAATTACTTGGAGCTTTTTCTGTCCTTGCATATGTTAGCAGGGCAGCAGATTGAAACAGATAGGTACTGTGACATTTGGGTTTTCTAAGAGTTCTATCTTAGTTTGCTTAATTTAGTCATTGCTATAGACTAAGATGGTTTATAAATGACAAAAGTTTATTTCTCATGGTTGTAGAAGCTGGGAAGTCCCAATCAAGGTGCCAGCAGATTCAAAGCCTGGGCAGGGCCCTCTTTCTGGTTCCACAGATGGCATCTTCCTATTGTATGCCCACATGATAGAATAGATGAGGGATATTTCTAGAGTCTCTTTTATAATAATATTAATTCGATTTGCTTCCCAAGGCTCTACTCCTGATATCTATCACCTTGAGGGTTAATATTTTACCATATGAATTTGGGGGAGTGAAAGACATTCAGGCCAAAACAGATTCATTTACTATTTCTGTTTTCAATTTGGGATAAGTAAATTGAGGCTCTCAGAAAGCAATTTATAAAACAGATCCATACCACATATAAAAGTTGGTTCTATTAAAATATATCTTAAAATGTTATGACAAAATATTCCTGCCATCTTTAAAAGATGACTTTTGATTGATTTGGAAGTCAGGTCACTTTACAAAGAATCTGTAGCAGTTTTGGAAAGTAACATTTATGACAGCTTGAAATGGAAAAGAAAGGAAACTAGGGGGAAAAGCACATTTGGTAATTTCCAGGATAAGTGTATGTGTTTTTTTTCACTATGTTTCTTACAGCCAAGGCCTTCCAAAGGAGAAAACCATGTGGTCTTTATGGACAGGGGAAGGATGCTCAGAAAAGGCAGGTAAGAAAGGTATATTTTGAAAACTAATTGATGTGCTCACAAGACAAGTTAATATATAAGCTGAACATGGATGATGATATTGTTAGGTGCTGTCCAGTGGAGTCCAACTCACAGCAACCCTATGTACAACAGATCGAAACATTCCCCAATTCTGTGCCAGGCACACAATCTTTTTTATGTTTAAGCCCATGGTTGCAGACACTGTGTCAATCCATCTGGTGGAGGGTTTTCATTTTTGGATTGACCTGCCACTCTCCCAAACATGATGTCCTTCTCCAGGGATTGATCTCTCCTGACTACCTGTCCAAAATATGTAAGACACAGTCTGGCCATTCTTGTTTCCAAGGAGCACTCTGGTTGTACCTCTTCTAGGACAGATCTGTTGGTTCTTTTGGCAGTCCATGGTATATTCAATAGACGTCTCCAGCACCACAATTCAAAAGCATCAATTCTTTTCCTGTCTCCCTTGCTCAGTGTCCAGCTTTCACAACCATATGATGCCACTGAAAATGGCATGAGTCAGACGCACATTCGTCTTCAATGTGACATCTTTGCTTTTCAATACTCTAAAGAGATCTTTTGCTACAGCTTTTCTTAGAGCAATGCGTCTTTTGATTTCTTGACTGCTGCTTCCACGGGTGTTGATTATAGAGCCAAGCAAAGCAAAATCTTGGACAACCTCAATATTTTCTCCATTTATTGTGAAGTTGCATACTGACCCAGTCATAAGGATTTTTGTTTTGTTAATGTTTAGTCGAAACCCATATTGAAGGCTATGATCTTTGATCTTCATCAGTAAATATTTTAAATCCTCATCACTTTCAGCAAGCAAAGTGGTGTCATCTGCATAACACAGGTTGTTAATGAGTCTTCCTCCAATCTTGATGCCACATTCTTCCTCATAAAGTCCAGCTTCTCGGATTATTTGCTTAGCATATAAATTGAAGAGATAGGGTGAAAGTATACAGCCCTGACGCACGCCTTTCTCAACTTTAAACCATGTAGTGTTTCCTTGTTCTATTCGAACAACTGCCTCCTGGTTCATGTACAGATTTGTCATGAGCACAATTAGGTGTTCTGGTATTCCCATTTTCTGAAGTGTTATCCATAATTTATTATGATCCACACAGTCAAATCCCTTTGCACAGTCAATAAAACATAGATAGACATCTTTTTGATATTCTCTGCTTTCAGCTAATATCCACCTGACATCAGCAATGATGTCCCTAGTTCCCCGCCCTCTTCTGAATCCCGCTTGATTTTCCAGTAATTCCCTGTCTATATACTGCTGCAGTCGCTTCTGAATGATCTTTAGTAGAATTTGGCTTGTGTGTGATATTAATGATATTGTCCCATAGTTTGCACATTCAGTTGGATCCCCTTTTTTTGAATAGGCACAAATATGGATCTCTTCCAGTCAGTTGGCCAACTAACTGTTTTCCAAACCTGTTGGCACAAACATGTTAACACCTCCAGTGCTGCATCTGTTTGTTAAAACATCTCTACTGGTATCCCATCAATTCCTGGAGCCTTGTGTGTCGTCAGTTCTTTCAAGGCAGCTTCCACTCCATCCTTCAACACCATTGGTTCCTCTTCATAGGCAACCTCTTGGAATGGTGGGTCATCTACCAATTCTTTCTTGTATAATGACTCTGTGTATACTTCCCATCTTCTTTTGATGTCTCCTGCATCATTTAATATTTTCCCTGTAGAATCTTTCACTACTGCCACTTGAGGCTTGAATTTTTTCTTCACTTCCTTAAGCTTGAGAAACACAGAGCGTGTTCTTTCCTTTTGGTTTTCTGCCTCCACCTCCTTGCACATGTCATTATAATATTTGTTTTTGTCTTCTAGACTGCCTTCTGAAATCTTGTTTTAGTTCCTTAACTTCATCATGTCTTCCTTTTACTTTAGCTGCTCGACATTCAAGGGCAAGTTCTACTGTCTCTTTTGACATGTAATTTGGTCTTTTCTTCTTTTCTTGTCTTTTTAAGAACTTTTTGCTTCCTTCTTGAATGATATCTTTTATGTCATGCCACAACTCTTCTGGTCTCCTATCATTTGTGTCTAATGCATTAAACCTATTTTTGAGGTGGTCTCTGAACCCAGGTAGGATATACTCAAGGTCATACCATGACACTCGTGTACTTGTTCTAATTTTCTTCAGCTTCAGTTTGAACTTGCATATGAGAAGTTGATGGCCTGATCCACAGTCAGCACCTGGTCTTGTTTTGACATTTTGTATAGAGCTTTTCCATCGTCTCTTTCCACATATGTAGTCAATATGATTCCTGTATGTTCCATCTGGTCAAGTCCATGTGTATAGTCTCCGTTTATGATGTTGAAAAAATGTATTTGCAATGAAAAGGTCATTGGTCTGACAAAATTCTATCATGTGATCTCCAGCTTCGTTTCTGTCACCAAGACCCTATCTTCCAACTACTGAGCCTTCTTGTTTGTTTCCAATCTTTGCATTCCAGTCACCAGTGATTATCAGTATGTCTTGATTGCATATTTGATCTATTTCAGATTACAGAAGCTGATAGAAGTCTTCCCTTTCTTCATTTGTGGCCTTAGTGGTGGGTGCATACATTTGAATAATAGTCATATTAGCTGACCTTCCTTGTAGGCATATGGATATTCTTCTATCACTGACAACATTGTATTTCATGACAGATCTTGAAATGTCTTTTTTGATGATGAATGCAACCTCATTTCCCTTTAGTTTATCATTCCCAGCATAGTAGACCATATGATTGTCTGACTCAAACTGGCCTATGCCAGTCCATTTTAGTTCACTGATGCCTAGAATGTCAATGTTTATGCGCTCCATTTCTCTTTTAATGATTTCTAGTTTTCCTAGGTTCATACTACATACATTCCATGTTCCAATTATTGATGGATGTTTACAGTTGTTTCTCCTCATTTTGAGTGGTGCCTCATCAGCAAGTTGAGCACCCTGGGGCTTTACTCCATTCCTGTTATTAAGGTAGACTCTCCTTTGAGGAGGCAACTCTTCCCCAGTAGTCTTTTGAGTGCCTTCCAACCTGGGGGGCTCATTTTCTGGCACTATATCTGACAGTGTTTCTTTGCTATCCATAAGGTTTTCAATGGCTAGTTGTTTCGGGAGTGGCTCGCCAGGTCCTACTCCCTAGTCTGTCTTAGTCTGGAAGCTCAGCTGAAAACCTGTCCCCCATGGGTAACCTTGCTCATATCTGAGGTACCAGTGACAGAGCTCTCAGCCTCATCGCTACACTCAAGCCCCCACAGTGCGGCAAACTGACAGACGTGTGGGGAAATATGGATAGAGAAAGGATTTTCACCCACCCCTACTCCTTACAAAACAAAGTCTGGGATGTATTATCTGAAAAAAAAAAAAAAGAATTATTCTTTTCCAACATCAAAACTGTTTTCTAAAGCTGGACATTCTGCTGTGCACATATAATCCAGTGCTAGGGAGGCTGAGGCAGGAGGATCGTGAGTTCCAGGCCAGCCTGGGCTACATGGTGACACCTTGTTTTAAAAGAATGAAACAAAAGAGAGAGCCCCCCTTCAGCATAATTTTTTTCTCCATAGCACAGTAGAGAAAAATCAAGATTAATTCAGCAGTATGAAGTCCTTTTAGAAGTGAGGTATGAACACAAAGTCCTGCCCTGAGAATCTGGAAAACCTTGGATCCTCTCTGGGATCCTTTTGTGGCGGCACATTCACAAGATGGCTCTGCAGTTGAATGTGCACTTTCAGGAATGAAAAATCAATACTATCCCTACTGTGCAAAATCTGGTTTTTCCCGTCCTACAGTTCTTGAGATGTTGGCCAGTGAACCCAGGTCACTACACAGGTTTCAGGACACTGGGATCCTATATTAGTCAGGGTTAGAGAAACAAATAGATCATGTGTCAGAGAAACTAATGGTGTAGGTGTGTGTAGGAGTGGGGTGGGGGTGAGGAGAGAGAGAGAGAGAGAGAAAGAGAGGGAGAGAGACAGAGAGGGAGAGAGAGAGACTGACTTGGGATGGGGGATTAGAAAGAACTGGTTCATGTGTTTGTGGGGTTTTTTTTTTTTTTTTGGACTCCCTTCCACAACTCAGATGTAAGTGAGAAGCTTGACTCTCCAGGAGCATCCAGAAGCTCCAAAAGACAGAATATCCTCAATCTGCCCCTGGACTGTGCCTTACTAATCCTGATGTGTGGTTGTGGAAGAAGGGTGTGTGTGGGTGTGTCCTTGACTGCTTTCAAGATGATAGAATCTTTACAGAAGAAGAAAGTATTTTTATTCTAGAAAAAGAAAAAAAGTCTGGGTGTGAGGAGGTACAGTGACTGACATGGCCAGCAAAGGACGGTAGACTGGATGGGGTGGGAAGCAGCAGGTCAACTTGGTTGACCATGAACTCTGGTGCTGTGGTGCCGTTTTTATGGGCTAGATGGCTAAGGGACCTAACAAAGGAAGAACTCATCCCTAGGCTCAAAAAAGATTGGAATAGGAAAACATGGAAAGATATTGTGACATAGTCAAGAGTAAGAAGTCAGATCTCCAAAGCAGGTGTGGAGTCTTGAAGCAGAGAACAGCATGTTCTTAAAATCTGATCGACCACCGGGCGCAGTGGCGCATGCCTGTAATCCCGGTGGCTCAGGAAGCAGAGGCAGCAGGATCGCAAGTTCGAGTACAGAGGTAGTCTGTATAATTTAGCCAGACCCTGTCTCAAAAAGTTAACAACAACAACAAAAAAAATGGGCTGCGGGTGAAGCTCAGTGGTCCAGCACTTGCAAAGCACGCAAGCGTGAGGCCCTGGGTTCAACCCTCAGTACCAAGGGGAAAAAAAAAATCTGATCAACCTCTGGCAATCTATTTATAAAGTGACTCTTAGTATTGTAGGCCATGGTGCTTCTGCACAGACTGCTGAGAAGACCCATAAGAAATGGAAAAGTAAATTCAAAAAAAGCAAAAAAGAAAATTTTAAAAATCATCTGGTGTCTAGGTGAAAACTGGGGTAAAGTGTTCTTGTCTATTACAAACAAAAAGAAAAAGAAAACTTCTTTGTCATGTATTAGTGAGGTCAAACATTTTCTAAACATTGAAAAAACTTGGTTTTGGCTAATTTTATTTTTCATTTTCCTCTATTTAATACAGTACTTTACTTGCAGTAGATGCAACTTAATATTTGTTGGACATTTACTATGTGTTAAGTAATATACCTCTGGAGAGGGGGCTGTGGAGAGGTTAAAACAATAATTCCTTTTCTCAAAGTGAAGTAATTCAATGGCAAGGACAGCATTACAGAAAAATGTGACCAGAGAAGGAAGGAATGGGGGGAGGCAATGTTACAGGAGAAGCACTGTAAAACTGGCAGCCTCAAGGTTCTAAACAAAATCACCAATGAGTGGCACTCATGAGCTTCCTCCAAATTCTGTCCCCGGAGTCAATGGTGGGGAATTACTTCTGAGTCCAGAACAGAAGCACAGACTAGATGGAAGTCCTCGAAGCCTAAATAATTCATTAGAACCTGCCCACCTGCTGGCTCATGAGTGACACTGGCAAGGAAATTTCATGTCTGACTTCAAGTGAGATAAAACAGTGTTCTACCAGGGAGATTCTGTAAAGGCTTCACTTACCTGCCTTTACTCGGGATTGTGTACACAGTGGTTAGTCCTATGGCCTGCTGGATGATGGGCATTTCCATTTTAGTAAAAGCAAACTTTGGCTTGGGTAGAGGAGATAATTTATTCTATGTTGGATTCTCCCTCTGGACTTTGACAGTGTGCCCAGCTTTCTGTGGGGTGAGTCTAATTCAGTTACTCTCCTGCAGTCTTTGATTAATGCACAGGCCCACTCGCTCCATTCATGACTGTGTTGGTGACTTTCTCAAGGGCTCTCAAGTGGAGAAATCAGCAGATGGCTGGGATACCCACCTGCTGTTTGCACTCAATACGGAGCGTGTTAATCTGGTTCTTCTAGGAATCTAATGTGGGTAAGAGTAGCCATGATGCAAATTTATGCACAGTTTCAAAATCCTTTTTTTTTTTTTCTCTCTAGGTTCAGTGAGAGAATGGGTGGAAGGCTTAAGTAAAATCTCTTATAGTTCCACTTTCTGAGATAAAACTGGCTGGACATCTGTATAAAGACAGGGAGAGTTGCATTATAGGCTTAGCAGTATTAATGTGGACTACTAAATTAATGAGCAGTATTAATGAGACTACTAAAATGAGACTCCTAAAATCTGGGTCTCACTCCATCTATCAGCATTTGCACAGTGGAGAGAGAACTTAGATTCTTTTCCTGGATACATCTTTATCACTTGAGCAACCCTGAGTTTTCCAGTTAGCTACAATATTCAATTACAGTTTCCTTTAATCTATAAAATGGGAATTAAATGCAGGAAACCAGCACATTTCACTGGATTATTATATAGATCTAAAGAGTTATGTAAATTTGAGAATTTACAAATGATAAAATAATATGGGTATGAAAAGTTACTGTGGTCAATAAATGGAGTGTACAGATCATTTACTATGTTTCTGACACAGCTTTTGGGTCACTGAACAATACAAAATAGATAAAAGGTACCACCTTTGCCGTCAAAATCTGTATGGTCCAGAAAACTGAGAGCAACATAAGACAGCACAAATCAAGGCCTAAGAGGCTGGTATAAATATGTGCTGTTGGACTTTGAGGAGAATGAGATGAGCAGGGTCAGTGTTTGCAGACTAGTAATGCCAAAGGAAAGGTTGAGATTGATTTTACTCTTAAAAATGTAAGTGGAAGAGTTGAGAGGACTGATACTAAAAGAAGCTTTAAAAATTATATTTTACATTTATGCCTTTCCCTAAAATGTCCTTTTTCTACTATGTTCACTGTCAAAATGCTTATTTATAACTCAACCCCTTCCTAGTTCCTTAGGAATTAGACTCCTACCAGAGCTGATCACTTCCTTCAATAATGATTCCCAGCCTGAATTAAATAGAGTGTCATTTTTGACAGGAGACAGCCCTGAGTTCTTGTCTCAGTTTTGCTGCTACCTGGCTTTCTGACTTTGGGCAAGTCGCTTGCAGTCTGAATCTGAGTTCCATCGTCTATTAGCTGCAAATAATAATAATGACAGATTTATTATGTGTATTGAACAAAGAATAGTGTCTACATAAGTCCTGTTATAGTAAACACATAAACAATGACATCCCTTGTTACCTTTAATGAATCTGTTACCCTCATTTTATGACGTGGAACTGTCATTACAGTCTTCTTTTGATACTTTAGGTTCTAGTGCCTGGCACAGGGGCTGTGTACATAGGAGGTACAGGATAAATACTTGAACCAGTGGGAATACTGAAGTTGGAAAGGCATTTTAGCAAGTGGCAGCAACAAGGACAGCTGTGTGAGGGAATAGTAGGAGGCTATGGGAAGAGAGAAATAAGAAAGTAGTCCTCTCTGATTCTATCAGAGGAAAGATTTGTAGAGGGGATTAGATTATGCTGGCTACAAGTAAAGGAGAGCTAGGCTCAGGAGTTTGGATCTGCTGTGGTCAGTCGTAGGGAGTCATAGTATTCTGTGGAGCAGCAACATGGTGACAGTGATAAGGGATAGGTATTTTGTGGTCCAATTGTTGTTGTTGTTGTTAGGTGCAGTCCAGTCAGTATCTGACTCATAGCGACCCTATGTACAACAGGCAAAACACTATTGTCAGTGCTTCTCTGCTATTCATAGGGTTTTCAATGGCAGATTGATTTTTGGGAGTGGGTTGCCAGGTCCATCTTCCAAGCCTGCAGCACCTGGTGTTCCCAGGTAGTCTCCCATCCAAGTACCAACCACGCCCGACCCTGCTTATCTTTCGAGATCAGACGGGATCGATGCCATAGGGCTATGGCTGAAGGCTATTTGTGGTCCAACAAGTGAGTTATTTTTAGAAATCCAAATAAATCTCTATGAACCTTGATGACTTACATTTGCTACCTATTTACTTGGTTATAAGAGGAACAGGTCAGTATTCTCTTCATTCCAAGTTTGTAAAGAAAAGGAATCATTAGTTGTCATTTATGTGTGGTTCTGTGGTACGGAATCCTTTAATTCAATAAAGATTCTCCATTCTGACAGAAATTGATTGGTGTCTTATGGACAATGTTTAAGGAATTTAGCACAGCCATAAATCTTTGAGGAATGAGCAAGCCACTATTAGAAGCAGATGTCGCCTTCATTCTTCACATAGAACTTCCATGAGAGTCACTAGGAGTTCAGTGGAATGTTGAAGGGAAGCATATGGCACTGGGTTTGAACTAAATTAATAACAGTATGAAAACATAGTTAAATAGCAAGAATCCCCCTTGTTATCCTGCTTTTTTCTTTTCCAGACAACCTCGTAGTACATAGTTAAGCATGAAAAATAATTTGTTAATGGGGAGAGCTGATGTGAAGAAACACACAATTATTAATCAGTGCACAATTATTAATCCATGTTTACTTCACCCCCTTTTTAAAGGGAACTTCTGAAGGGGGGACACACAATCCACAAGGACTACTTGCTCCTGTTCTATGCCCCCCTTTTTTCAGGGAAATAGAGACCCTGTACTTCTTTCCTTCTGCCTCGCTGAGGCAACTTTTGATTGTAGAGATTTGTGAGGTGCTCATTGTCCTTAAGGTTTTTCTTTGCTTTTGTCACTTAAATACCCAAATTCTATTTTTCACCAACCCAGGATCACTTTCTGTATGAATAGCTTTAGTTCCACATCCAATGTGGGGTAAGGC
The DNA here is from genome assembly GCA_007922755.1 of Pedetes capensis. NCBI lineage: Eukaryota > Metazoa > Chordata > Mammalia > Rodentia > Pedetidae > Pedetes > Pedetes capensis. The sequence goes on along the minus strand of VMDO01000904.1, from coordinate 115,837 downwards.
TAGCTTTCAGGAGCAGTTTGAATCTGATGCTTCCTAACAATATTCTTTAAATAGCACTGGTTGAGAAGATGGTAAGAAAAATATACCATAATATTTTAGCAGTTTGCCTCTTGATAATATCTTCCCCCACAAAGTTTTCATGTTTAAGGAACATTGTCTTACCAGGCTTGGTGGCACATGCTTTTAATTCCAGCACTTGGGAGTCTGAGGCAGGAGGATTCCAAGTTGAAGTCCGGACTAGGTTACATAGTGAGTTGAAGTATAGCCTAATAATAATAATATTGTCTTAATGACCACCTCCTGACAACATCCAGCTCACTGATTAATTTGAGGGGCAGGGGGAGATAAGCAGCAAGGTTATCTTCTTAGTAAAACAAAACAAAACAAAAATCCCATGACCGTCTTCTCAGAGCACACCAATTATAGCAAGTATTCTGACCAATAGGAAGACATTAGCATTTCTGCATGGAGGACAGACAGACTCCTGTAGATACACAGGATGATAGCAGAGGGAGCAGAGTGCAGGGCAGAACAGAGCAAAGTCAGTAAGTCTTTATGCTTCTAGGGGCTGGTTTCAACATGCTGTGCATTTTTAAAGATGATCTTGAAGATAATAAATGCTTTTCTAACCATTTAATGAAAAGGTCACAGTCGGTGTTGGTGGCACACACCTGAAATCCCAGGCTGAGGCAGGAGAATTGTGAGTTCAAGGCCAGAGGCAGCCTCTATAACTTAGTGAGACCCTGTCTCAACATAAAAAGGGGCTGGGACTGCAGCTCAGTGGTAGAGTACTTGTAAGGAATGCACAGGACCTGGGTTCAGTCCCCCAGGACTGAGGAAAAAAAATCTGTTATCCTTCCTGAAATATCTTTCTTGATTTGTTTTATATTTTACTTAAAAATGCATAGTAAAAGAATTAAAAGATTCTTTCATCAGTTTTACATGCTTCTTTTTAGTCTGATCAGGGATTGTTGTTTATAATATAATCAAAATTTTACTCTTTTTCCTTTTGTATCTGTTAAACTCTGCCTCCTCTTTCTTACCACCATCTAGCACAAGAACACAGCCTTCAGCATAGATGTGCCTCAACATCAAGAAAACAAAGATTCTTACAACTGGGTCAGTAAGGAACTTCACAATAAATGAAGAAAAGATTGAGGTTGTCTAAAATTTTGCCTTGCTTCTTTGTACAATCAGCACCTGTGGAAGTAGCAGTCAAGAAATCAAAAGATGGATTGCATTGGGAAAAGCTATTGTAAAGACTTCTTTAAGGTATTGATAAGTAAAGACGTCACATTGAAGATGAAGGTGCCCTTGACTCATGCAGTGGTATTTTGAGTTGCATCGTATACTTGTGAAAGCTGGAGGTTGAATAAGGGAGACAGGAGAATGGATTTTTTTTTTTTTTTTTTTCAGTACTGGGGGTTGAACCCAGGGCCTCACGCCTGCATGCTCTGCAAGTCCTGGACCACTGAGCTGCGCCCTCAGCTCTTTTTTTTTTTTTTTTTTTAGTTTATTTGAGACAGGGTCTTACTAAGTTACGCAGACTGCCCCTGGTCTCGAACTTGTGATCCTCCTGCCTCCGCCTCCAAAGCCGCTGGGATTACAGGCGTGTGCCACCTCGCCCAGCTGAGAATGGATGTTTTTGAATATGGTGCTGTAGATGAATATTGAATATACCAGGAACAGCCAAAAAAACTAACAGATCCATCCAACAAGAAGTGCAACCAGAGTACTCCTTGGAAGCAAGGATGACTAGACTGGGTCTTACATATTTTGGACATGTTTTTAGGAGGGACCAATCACTGGAGCCAGACATCATGTTTGGGAGAATGACAGGTCAATGAAAAAAAGGAAGACTTCAACTAGATGGATTGACACAGTTGCTGCAACAATGGTTTAAACATAGAAAAGATTGTGTGCTTGGCACAGTGTCAAGTGGTATTTTGTTCTGTTGTACATAGAATTTCTATGAGTCAGAATTGACTTGATGGCACCTAACGACCACCACCACCACAAGAAAAATGAGACTGGTCTTTTACGTTGTGGAATAGCAAAAAAGACCTGGGTTGGAATCCTAGGTCTGCACTTACTGGCTATTACAGCCTTGAGTAAGTCACTCATTCATTTTCTCCACCATAAAATGGGAAGAGTTTCACCTACCTTGCAAGACTTTAAGGATTGGAGATACTACATAAAGTTCCTACTACAGTATTAAGGGCAGAAAATCATTATAATCACTATCAGCCTCATGCAAACAAAACAAAATGAAACAAAAACCCTAACATACAAAATTGGTGAAACAAGCCAGCCAGGCATGGTGGTACCCACTTGTAATCCCAGGCATTCAAGCAGCTCAGGCAGGAGGATTGCTGTAAATCAAGGCAAACCTGGTCTACCCGGTGAGTTCCAAGCCAGCTGTGGCTATCTAGTGAGACACTTTCTCAGAAAAAAAAAGGCAAAGGGAAAATAGTCACTTGAATTTGAATTGAGAGGCAGCTGTATTGGAAGCAATAGCACCAACAATTTTAGGCCTCTGGATTCCTCTGACCCATAAGGGAAAATGGAAAACTTTCTTGCTTGAAGATTTAAGAGTTTAATTTTTCCCTAGAGCAAGATCATCCATTTTCACTGGTATAAAAGGATAAAGAACAATAAACTCAATAGTGCCAAATGGGGTTTTAATAAGAAAAAAGGGACAGTCTTCTTCTTTCAAATGCAAATCTTTATGCAAAATGTTTATAAATCATAGTTGCTTCTCATCTTGATTCAATCCTTTCCCTCCTGTAACAGGAGCCCAACAACCCAAAGAGCATGTGCATTACTAATTAGATATACAATCCAGATGCCTCTTCCAAAGTGGAATCTGATTACTAATAAGTTAGACTAAAAGCTGCCCCAAGGGATGGAAAGCAATAACTATACTCCAAGGGACAACAGAAACTGTAGATGTCACTGGTCAAAGAGACAAATTATGTCCTGAGACCAGGGTACCAACTTGTCTGCCATTTTACAGTATAGGTTTGGGCCATCATGGATAGGAAAATTTTGGAACACCAGTCTCACATGATGTTGCCACATATCTGTGCTCACTTTAATAGTAAGCAAAGTAAATATTCTCATGACAATTGGAATAAAGATGAAATTGAGGGTGGTAACCTGCAGTAGGCAGCAGTCCTGGTCTGGCTGGGTATGAACATCTTCATACTGAGTGGGAGGCTGCAATCCTCCCATTTAATCTAGGGGACTGTTTTTAAACTTGAAATTGAACTCCCACATTGATTTCTGTCTTTTCCAACAACCTTTCTGTACCAGAAAAGTAAGCACTTGGAATTCTTCAGTGTGGTTGGAATGCTTTCTGGAATGGCTGGATTCTTGGCGATTCAAACAGCAAAGGGTTCAGACATATGGTACAGAGACAGGATCACACATGCCCCAAGACACTGCAGCCTCTCCATGGGCTGTCACCACAGGCACAAAGGCAGAGAAGCATCCAGTGTGTACAACCTGGTCCAAAAGGCAACAGTGCAAATGACAGTTTGGGCATTCTTACAAATCAGGGAAGAATTCATAGCGTCCACAGGATGGATGTAGGAGGCCACAACAGCCATTGTGGCCTTTGCAATGAGCAATCCGTTGGCTACTCCTCTCCTCCAGCCTCATCCAGGTCTTCTTTGTGGCTCTTGATTTTCTTTTTTCTGGAGATGGTCCTCCCATGGATGTTTTCTTTGTGGGCATTCACTACTCACCAGCCCTAGAAAAAGCCTCCTCTGCAGTAATCTGGGAGGTTTCCAAGCCACAAAGAGATTTTACTTCCTGCTGAACAGTGCTGATCATGGCTTTCCTGACTAGTTCAGACCTCTTCACTATTGGATCTGAGTTGGCAGAACCTGCCACCATCACATGACCTGAACACTCATCTTGGGCCCAGAGCTTGAGTCACTTTCCTCTCTTGGGGAGAGGTTGCCTGGGCAGAGCCCATAGGCCACACCCTGGGCAAAGGAGCAGCTCTGGAGCTGCAGCCACCCTGCACCCCCTGGCATGTCTTTTGAAAAAATCTGAGAGCCAGTGGTTTGGGGCTTTCTTGGTCAGGAGTGCTACGGAGTCATTTGGAGATCAAAAAAGAGCATAAACCTGACTACGCTTGAGGCCCTCCATCTGGATGTCCCCCATGCTGTTGCCATGGCCACCCATCTCCTAGCAACCATGAACAGCATCTTCCTGTCTCCAAAGCAACAAAGCATCTGAGTAAAAAATATAAGTGTAATCACAAAAGGCTAATAATCCAAGTGGTTCTCTCATGGTTAAAATTAACTTTAAAGATCTATATGAATCTTTGATTATATAATTGTACCTTTTTTGTGATGGATTTTAATAAGAAAATGCCTGGTTTTAATTGAGACAGCCTGACAGCCCATTATTGAATATAATGACTACTAATATCGTTACATGAAACATAATAAAGTTAAACTTTGTTTCAAGCCATGTGGAAGAGAGAATTATCATTTTGAATAACCTGATCATCATCTTTTATACCACTGGAGACCATGGATTGGTGTGGAAAAACCCTGCCTTGGATCTAGGAAGAAGGAATATTCCATCTTAAAACATTTAGGCTCAAACAGTGCATTAGTGGCCTTTGCAATGAGCAATTAAAACATTCAGTCTCAAACAGTGCATTAGTGGCCTTTGCAGTGAGCAATGAGTCTCAATTGAGGTCACTTAGCAGAAGCTATAAAGAAGCTGAAATAAAGATAAAAGGAAGAGACTGAATGTGTCATGCTCGTCCTTGAGGCAAAGTGAAAAACAAACCATATGACACTTCTTAGAGGATCTGTAGTTATTTATTTCTAAAAGTTGGTACCATATTTCAAATTTTATTTAAATATTCTGCCAAGAGAAATCCTTTGGGTTACTAATCTCATTTTTTTTTTTAAAAGTCATAGCCCTGAATCCTCATAAACTTTGCTTTCGTACTGACCTATAAGCATGACATGAGAATGCATAAGAACTTAGACAACCATAGAGATGTTAGTAAAGAAGTTAATGACAGTTCTCATTTTCAAATGCTATCTTTTGTGCTATTTACTAGTTTCCTTAGCTATAGTCTATAATCCACCTCTGTTTTGGAAGTGAGAATATATATGTCATGGTTCAAATACTGTTTTCCTTATTTTTGTATCAGAACCTGGGAATTTGGTAAATGTTGATGAAACATGCACCCAGTGGGAAGTAGATTCAGGAATCTCATCGAGGAATTTTACCCTAGGGGAAGTAGAGCATCCAAACAATGTTGTCTACAGAATGAAATAAATAATCTCCACACTTAGGCCATTATAATCTGTTTACCAATTACATGTAGAGTTGAGTTTAGCTGTGCTAACTGCTTTGTGAAAAGGAAATCCTCTCAAAATGAAATAATCAAAGAAAATAGGTGAATGCTGATTTTGTGAAATAAACAGTGATTGAGGAAAGGAGCAAACCCAGCAGGACTCAGCATGAAGCAAATTAATTCATACTGGAGATTTACTCTCCTGAAGAAATTAAATTGCCCACTTCCTAATCAGTACAGTTGTTGGCATGTTGTTTCTTTCTCTTCCTTCCTAAATTTGTTTCATGTTAGAGTCCCTCAATTTTTCACTCTATTATTTTTAAAATCATAGTTTGAAACTCCAGTTCTTTGTGTGATGCTATGATGTTCTGCCCTGGGTTTATTTACCATTTATGTGTTTGGGAAAATAAAATTCTTTTCCAGTAACCTCATCTGTGTATTTCATTTGCCTGTGCTCCAGAGGAGAATATAAGGAGAATTATTATACTGATTCAACACTTCAAGTGATAAGTATGCTTTCCTTATATTAATTTGGAATAACTGAAGGAAATCCATATATTATTGTGCATTCATCATATATGGCCTCTCAAAGGAAATACAGTTGCTGAGTTCTTTGCCTAATCTTATCCTACAGCAAAAGGATGAAAAGCACAAAATGTTGTTCTTCCAGTTAATTCTGCACACAGAGAAAGATGTCAACACACATTAAAACTGAAGTCACATTTGAGGAGACACACAGAACTTTGCAAATGCCATTGCTGTTCGCAGAGCTTTGAGCTGGAGGGGCATCATATGTTTTTCAATCTGTTTTTTACTCTTCTATCTTAAAATAAACCATGTAATTCTAAATCTTGGCCTTAGAACATGAGTTATGGCATCAGTCTGTTTTGATTCATTTGCTAAGAATTCCAAGGATGGAGTTCATTCCTTCCTATAATAACTGTTGTGGCATTACTTTTTTTTTGTAGTTTAAGAATTGGTTTTAATTATTATTTATTTAATTAACTTAATTTAATTTAATTATTTATTATTATTTATTATTATTTTAATATTTAATTTAATTATTATTTAATATATATATATATTGTGTGTGTGTGTGTTTGTGTTTACTGGAAATTTTTAATGTACACCTTAATGTGATTCATTCTGACATGCTTTTCACTGTGACATTTCCATATGTGCATTTTGTTGTACATTATTCATATAGGTTCCCCCTTACCCTCTTGAACGCTTCCCCCCATCCTACCCCCCCATCAAAGATTTCTCAATCATTTACTTGTCTTTTTATGGTAATATTTTTCTATATATCCTTGGGTTCCAGTTCTGTTTAAGATAGAAACTTTTCCTGCAGTGAACTTTGTTTTTACCTTGTCAGAACTATTGCATGCATTTTCTAGACCATTTATAATAATACCATTCTTAGCTTTTTTTCTTTTATTTTGATCTGACCTTTGAATAGGATTTTTCCTTCTTATAATTTTGATTCAGCTCCCACATATGAATGAGAGCATGTGGTGTTTCTCTTTCTGAGCTTGTGTTCATTCACCTAAAATATTGGATAATTGAAGCCACTGTGTCTTCTGGAAGGCTGACAAGTAGGGAAGGGCAGCTATGTGGCACAAGCACCCAATGATAATCAAAGCTTGTGAGATTTTATGTGACTCTTTTCTCCCTCATAGGCACAGTTGGGTAGTTGGAAAATTCCATTAGAATATGTGCACACCAGCTTTGTTATCAAATGGTGAGCCCAGATTTCCAAGAGTAAGATACTGGAACATGGCCATTACTAAGAGTTAGAGTCAATATTACCTGTTGCTCTATAAGTGATGCGTGTAAAAGCAATCTTTGTGATGATTAACGTATCCAAGAAGTCTCCTTCTCTCTTACATAGCTGGATTGGACTGGTTTGCTGAAAGAGGGAATTGTGATATTAGTATCATTTAAGCATTAATTATACCTTCTCATAACCATCCAAAGATTAAAAAAGGCTACCTTGAATATCTAAACAGCTGAATTACTGCTAAATATAGAAATTACTAGAGGCAAGAGAGAGACCTTTTTTGGCTTTTCAAGGAAATTGAGTCCATTGTTACTACTGTGGTTTGAAGATATCTTAATATTTGAAAAGATCAGAGGGATCCTTAAGGAGTAAGTGCACCATTGATGAAATGAATCTAAAACAGAAAGAGCTTGACAGGCCATTGGTCATTTGAATGGCAGATCCTTCCATTCCCCAAATACTCCCACACTGGAAACAGTTTGGAATAAGTTCAAATAGAGAAATGGTTTCAAAATAAGAGATAGAGACTTTCTAGGATTGTATGTAAGGCTGGTGAGATAATTATGTTTGGCATCAGCTGGGTGTGGTGGTGCACACCTGTAATCCCAGCAACTCGGGAGGCAGATGCAGGAGGATTGCAAGTTCGAGGCTAGAGACAGTCTGTGTAACTTAGGGAGACCCTGTCTCAAAAAAAAAAAAAAAAGTAAAATGTAAAATAATGGGCTGGGGATGCAGCTCAGTGGTACAGCACTTGCAAAGCATGCAAGTGCGAGGCCCTGGGTTGAACCCCTAGTACCACACACATGCACACAAAAATTATGTTTGGTATTTATGATCCACAGATGGTGGTTTCATGTAATGAAACCCCACCCAGATTTGGCTAGAACATAAGGCAAAGGATAAAGTGAGCCGCAGCATCCAATTTAGGTAAAGTTAGTAGCCATAGCAAATAAACTCCCAATTTTCAGATTTAACACAATGGAAATTTATTTCTCTTCCTCATAATAGTTCAGCGTAGGTATTGCAAGTAAGCCAGAGTCTTTTGTCCTTGTGAGTTTCAGAGATCCAGGCTTGGCATATCTCATGGCTTTGCTGTCAGCAAGGACCTCAAAGAGTTTTTTGTTGCTGTTTCTTTGTTTGTTTGTTTGTTTTTGTTAGCATACAAAAATAAAGAGTTTTATTATGACATTTTCACACATATATGTCATTGTACATTTGTCATCTTCATAAGAGATAAAAGATCGCAGGGAAAGAGGCACATACTTCTTACACCTCTTGGCCCAGCAACGTTGATGTTATGTAAAAGGAAACTTAAGTGACTAGCCACATGGAAAATGGGTTTTTGGATAGTTGGACAGGGTAGAAAGAAAATGACTTGGGCATTTTGGTTAGTTATAGAAATTAGAACAACAGTCTTTCCAGGAGAGTCAAGAGAGACACCTGTAAAGATAAAATATGTTAGGTCATGTGTTTCCTGGAAAAAGATTCTTTGTTCTCAGGTAGGAAGTTGCTTTATTATAAATGTGTGAAGGACAAAGGAAAGAACAATACATGCTAGTGACAGAGACAATAAATTAACCTAGAGGAAAAGAAAATGAGTCAGAGTCTAGAAATACCTACAGATTCTGGGAGAATTTAGCAATGTCAAGACAAATTTTTGTAAGGACCAATCTAACTAGCTAGGCCAAGCATTGCCAAAAATGTTGGTTTGGGGGTCACATCTTAAAAGAATGAAAAATCTTAGAAGATAAGAGTTTGTAATTTCTTGCAAGGTAATGAGAAGAAGAAAGATACGTGGTTTCAAATGATGTCTAAATGGAGTACTTCATACAGCTTCTTTCATATTTCCACCAATGTTATCAGAGAACAAGGAGAATGTAGAATGCACTACTGAAAGCTGAGATTGTCAGCAAAGCTAATGTTAGCATCTGGATTGTATTTTGTACCAAATATTCGGAAGATACAGCTGGGCTAAGAAAGGTAGGTTACAAACCTATGTCAGCCTTTACTTACCAGGAATTTGTCAGGTCAACTCAAGATGGCCAATTGAAGCCAAATGAGTTTTGAAATTAAAAACCATATCATTAAGTTTTCAGAGCTTTTAGGATTTCATCTGGGAGATGGACCTGGCAACCCACTCCCAAAAGTCAATCCACCATTGAAAACCCTATGAATAGCAGAGAAGCATTGACAGTAGTGTTTTGCCTGTTGGACATAGGGTCACTATGAGTCAAACACAGACTCAGCAGCACCTAACACCACACACACAGGTTTTCATCATCAGGACCGGGTTTGTAGAACTATATTCTGAACTAAGGACACCTGATCCTGCCTTCCCCAAAGTAAACCACAGTGTAACCCCACCAAACAGGCCATGTGGAAAGACCTTTGTTTGGTTTCACTCAATGGCAGACTCAGGTTTTGTGTATCCTGAAGCTTAATTTGGGGAGACCTCATGAGAGAAAAATAATACAAAACTACAAATAGAATTTTAGACAAATAGGTGAATATTTATTTACAATGACAAATAACAATAAAGTGTAATAAAAATCAGCTAGTGAATATCACCTAACAACAATGAATATCACAAATATTTTCTCTTGATTTGCTTTTGTCTTTTACCAAGATACTTCCTTCTTGATATGTTTGAATTTTACTATGCTCAGTAATTCTGAAAAAAAAAGTAATCTGAAGCTAAGATATACACAAAAGGAGTTCAAATGTATTTTAAAATTTCTGCTATGCTATAATGGGTTATATAATTGCACAAATTTATATAACCTACATTAAATAAATATGTATAGGACTTTGGTCATAAAAACTCTTTTATCTTCAGAGTGTTTTGTTGCACTGGTGGCATTTTTGCATGTTGTTTTGTCTGAAACCTCTTCTCTTCACCAGGACAATGCATCATATACACTAGGATTTCAGTTAATTCATTGAGATTTATAGAATATATTCACATTCTGGTATATTTGACTTTTTAAAGTGCTTCTCCACGTTGATGCCTTAAAAATATAGAAATTCTGATAATATTTTTGCATTGTTTCATAAAAAAGTGCGTTTATAATTATGTTGTTGTTGTTAGGTGCCATCAAGTCGGTATCCGACTCATAGCCACCCTCACAGGGTTTTCAATGGCTGACTGTTTTGGGATTGCCTTGGGAGTGGATTGCCAGGCCCTTCTCCCATTTTTGTGGTGCTGGGAATTGAACTTGGGACCTCAGAGACTGCAGCATAGCTCTCTACTTTTCTCTTTAACTGAGCTAAATCCCAGCCCCATTTATAATTATATGTGCAGTGTATTTATGACAGAAAAATTTAGCTTTAGTTAGTCATTAATGATAATTGATTCCTCTTATTACAGTTCTATGTGTCTGATGACTAGAAGAATTTCCCATAAATTAGTTTCTTGCTCTGAATCTTAAAATCTCATTTCTCCACTACTCATACACTTAAGCCATTGACCCTGTACCTTCTTGCAGATGAGTCATTGTTCAGGCAGTCTTGTCTGCACCAGGATCATTGGCAATGAAGAAAATACATGTACATACAGAAGTTATAGGGGCCATATTAAACTCATATTAAATGAATTTGCATTTTATATTACTTTTACTGGATCTCAAAACGCCATGGTTATTTCAGTGCCATCAAATACATTGGAAAACATGGTGGAGAAGAAGTTGGAGTGGAAGGAGACAACAGTCTTACCTTATTGAAGTTAAAATAACTTATTTTGCTAGTTCTTAAATACAAAGACTCATGGGAATGCCTCACTAAAAACTCTCAGGGCCACAAAAGTGACTACAAAAGCCCTGAAGATTGAGCTTCACAAAAATCTTCCTATCTTTCCCTTGTAGGAAAAATTTAAACTGTTAGGCCCTTACTAGAGTAGCTCAATTTTATTGTTGCTTCTGGAACATTCCCATTTTATCAGGTCCTGAAAACTGTGAGCAGTTGGGGTTGAACAAATCTTTTTACAGCTATTCAGAGCTAAAATGGGTTAAGCAACCCATCCAAAACTCATTGTCTGACACTGCAAAAGCTGTCCTATTGGAAGCAGTAGAGAATACTGGGAAGCAGGTTAAGACATTACGAGAAAGGGTGGTGGAGGCTGACCCCTGGTACTGCTGCTTTGTTTTTATATAACCTTGGGTCTTAGTTTCCTCCTATGCAAAATAAGATGATAACACTACTGACCTCATAGGGTTGTTGTAAGGATTAAAAAATTTTGAATGTTAGATGTTTAGCATTGTTGCTAGTATCTGTTAAGTCTATCAATAAGTATTAAATAAGGAAGGGACTCAGAAGGAAGGGACTCAGATCAACTGAAAAATTAAGTCACATTATCATATTTTTTATTTGTAACCAACCAATGTGACTTAATTCTTCAACATTTGATGGAGGTATAATTGTGGGTTTTAATGACAAAAGTTTATGTTATGCTCAGTAATATTTTGTCACCAAAACCTTGCACACATTATAGGATCTGTGCCTTGTTATCAGAGGCTACCCATGGTAATAGAGTTAGTGTGCTGATAGGAAATTATGCTGCCGCTGTGGACAAGATTAGAATAATTTTCTCACCTTAGATTTTGATCAAGTTTGAATTTTGAATGAGTACAGTATTCAGTTACATCACTGAGCCCGGTGTCCTTTGAATATTTGCTGGTCTCTGTGTATAGCAAATACCACTCCAAGGTCTGGAGGTCCCTAACTCAGAAACTTCACTTGAGCAAAAACTAAAGAAGATGTAAATGATTGAAATTGAAAGCAAAGCCGACCAGATTGATGGCATAAAAGTGAGGAAAAAGTAATGAAAACTCTCTTTCCTTTAATTGAACTTACTATGTGAAAAACATTTCTATAAGACAGAAAATCTTCTTAATGTTCTTTTAAAATATGAACATACTCTATTGTTGTTGTTGTTGTTGTTAGGTGCCATCGAGTCGGTATCCGACTCATAGCGACCCTCATGGGGTTTTCAATGGCTGACTGTTTCGGGATTGTCTTGGGAGTGGATTGCCAGGCCCTTCTCCCACTTTTGCGGTGCTGGGAATTGAACTCGGGACCTCAGAGACTGCAGCGCAGCACTCTACCCACTGAGCTAATGTAATTTTAAAGAAGGTATTATCTGTCTATGTATCTAGGTATCTATGTATGTATCTATTGTTCTATCAAAGAGGATCATATCATATTAAATTGGGAGAAGGACCTGGCAACCCCCTCCCAAAAACCAATCTGCCATTGAAAACCCTATGAACAGCAGAGATGCACTGACAATAGTATTTCCCCTGTTGTACAGAGGGTCGCTATGAGTTGGATACCGACTCGACGGCACCTAACAACAACAACAACAATCAAAGAGGATCATATCATATTAAAAGTATTAGTGGATTTAGGAGACAGTATGCCACTAGAATCTATAGTGCTTTGTATTAACAGTTGGCAGTAGGTTAACTAATCTCATAGTTTAGGAGTTTTTTTTTTTCACAGTTAATCTATAACTATGCTCTAAGATTATCGTGTATGGCTATTGGGCTGAGGAGAGGGGCAGTACACACATAGATAATCTTTCCCTACTGTCTTGGTCCCCACTCACATATTGCTTATTTCATAGCGTAACAATCCTTGTAGAAGTTGCACTAAACTGTGAAGATAGCAATAATACGTCTTTTCCTGGTTCTTTCAAATAATTCTGTTAAAAATCATTGTGAAACAAGAATGTTAAAACTCCTTATTCTTCCTGTTACCTGAACTGTCTCTGCAGTAGGATCATGAAGCCTATGCCAATTTAGAAAGATTTCACAGATAGATTTTCTACAGCTGTTCAGAGATTAGGGAGTTGTTCCTCTTTAGATCTTGTACCTGTTTCCAGAGTTTTAAATTATTAAACAACTGTCCAAATATTCACTGGAAACTTTGAAAACTACCATGATTTTAAAAAGTATTTCATTTATTGGAAGCATTATTTTCTAATTAGATCCAATTGCAGAAGTGATATTAATCAAATTATGACTGAGAGCTAGAAAAACCAGGAAAGACCTGTAAAAAATATATGTATAGATTAAAGAATAGAAAACTAAAGTTTAGTTGCATGATATTATAGAATCATGAATTCAGGAAACATAAATTTATAAATTGTGAAATGGTTATGAAAATTATTTTTACATAGTTATAAAATTAAAATTATTAAATAAATTATTTATAAAACATGGGAAATTTATAAATTAAGAAATCCAGAAAAAGTGGTTTTAGAAACTTATTCAGCCTCCTCCCTTTTATAAATAGAGACATTGTGCTTAGAGTATTTGGGCACTGCCTCATGAATTAATTAATTAATTCAGTAAACTTTAAGGTCAGCATGTTTTAAACCAGTTCTGCCCTATTCACCACAAAGGTTGAGGAAAAATACATTAGTTTTGCCCATTGGTAAGCTTGTCCTCAGGACTGTAAAAGTGGAATAGCAGAAAGAAGAGTATACCTGTGCTTCCTGTTACAATTTAAAGCTGTAGTGAAACACTTTCACCTTCAGAAGGAGGTGCAGTCTCCACCAGTGTTGTTCTTTCCTCTTTTCCTCTCCATCAAGACATTCCCATCTGTGTCTCTCCACCAACTCTATGGGGTCTGAATTCTTTTTTTTTTTTTTTTTGAAGTAAGGAAAAGGGTGGAATTTAATCTTTATTTACAGGACACTGCAAGATATGAAATTCCACATAGAAATAAGAAACCCACTCAGAGGACAAACTTCATACAGTATATACAGTTTGAAACTGTTCAAGTATAGTTTTATTGTAAAAAGTGCTACAATAACAAACCACATTTAAAAAGAGTTCTTAGTAGAGAAACAGTAAGACAAACTTATACTAAACATAGTACCCAACAAACAGATTTATGCCTCAGCTGTACAATCTAGAAGTTAAAGGTCCCAGAAGTCCCATCTTGACCTTAAAAAGTATACCCTTCAGAGGTAGTTTCTGGTACAACATTTTGATCTTCTTCCTCCTCTACTGAGAAGTACTTCTCAATCAAGTTTAATGAGGCCTTGTACACAGACTCATTTTCATAGTTCTGTAGAGCTTCAATTTTGTCCAAGCCTCCACATTCTTCAATCATTATCCTAGGTTTCTTTGTTTCACCTAGTTTCTCAGCAGCCTGAAAGATATTTGAAATGGCATCCAGAATAACTAGAATAATTTTGGTATCTTTTGCACTTAGGAGGTTCATCAATGGTTCTGTTATGCCACAATGAACAAGGTACACAATCTGTTCAATTGTCCCACCACTTGTATAGTTGGTCACAGCCCATACAGCTTCCTTTTGTGTCTTAAATTCTGCCTTAGAGAGAACACTGACAAGGAATGGAACTAAGCCATGATTCACAACTTGCTGTATCTGGTCCTGACGGCCAGCTGTGGTGTTTGACATTGTCCATGTAGCTTCCTTCTGAATATTAGTTTTGGGGTTAGTTAGCAAGCTGGGAAAGATGGCAAGTGCTCCAGCATCTATCACAACCTGAGTCTGTTCATCTGTTTCAGTGACAATATTCCCTATGGCTCTTAGAGCAAGAGTCACAATTGGCAATTCAGTAGCTCCTAGAAGCTTCACAAGTTGGGGCACAACTCCTGTCTTCACAACCATTTCAATGTGTTCATTTGGACCATCAGTTAGGTAGGAAATAGCCCAGCAGGTATCTGCTAGTACTTCTGGATCATTCTGATGCAGGAGTCAAACTAGAGTAGGAAGAATTTGCTCAACTGCATCTAAAGGGGGTGCAGGATTCTTGTTGTGACAAAGGTTTGAAAGTGTCCAAGTAAGATAACGTAAGTAGCCACATGCTAAAGATGACATATCAGGAACTGCAAGAAGAGCCAACAATGGGTCAACTGCACCATATTTGATAAATAAGTCTTGGAAAACTGAACCATCACCTGTAATGTTTCCAAGAGCCCATACAGCTTGTTCACTGATATGAGCATGGTGTGATGCCAAAAGAGAAATGAATGCTGGGATAGCACCTCCATCCTCCACAGCCTTGGTCTGTTCTGATGTCCCAGAAGCAATGTTAGTAAGCACCCAAGCAGATTTAAACTGAATGGGACTACAGTCAGTTCTGCCCAAGAAGGATACAAATTTTGGAATCAAACCAGCCCGGATTATGCTGTCTATAGGGGTTTGTTTTTCCCTAGAAAGCAGTTTCCGAGCAGCTTGAGTAGCTTGAAGCTGGCTTTCCAAATTGTTGCTATTTATGCCTTTGATGATATCTTCAACAGTCCAATTCACAGTGCCCTGATTGTTGCGGTTTTCCTGCAGTGGAGAAGTAGCATCATCAGGAAATGAGCTTACATTTCTCCTTTTCAGCATTTGGTCATCCTTCTTAGCTTTCCTCAGCTCCACATTAACTTCTATTCAGCGCCACCTCATTTCTGTACTGTCTTTTCCCTTGTTCTTGAATCTGTTAAGCCGGGCAGCTGGTGAGTTAGCATTCTCATTGGTGGACATGGTTACAAGACAAAGGGAAAATATTGCACAGCGGGCTCAGGCTTCCACAGGAGGCAGCGCGGTGCTCACAGGCTGCGGACTAGCTGCCCTAGAAACGTCCACCGCAGCTCAGCCCAAAGACGGTGTGCCTGGGGTCTGAACATGAAGCATGTATGTACAATGGAATGAAACACTACCCGACACTATGCCATGCACATGATCTTTCTGTTTAAGCCCATTGTTGCAGCCACTATTTCAATCCATCTAATTGAAGGCCTTCATTTTTTTGTTGACCTGCCACTCTCCCAAACATGATGCCCTTCTCCAGGAATTGGTCCCTGCTGGCAACATGTTTCTCTTCTGAGGATTTCTAATTTTCCATAGGCATGAAGCATGTAATGGGAGTGGACAGAAAAGTTAAACATCGTGTCTTCTGCAGGTACCTTTTTGTTCATGTCTTTTTTCTGTCTTCTTTCCTACAAGATGTAGCCAGTTGATGCAACACTGCCTTGGTTTGGGACTTTCCCTCCCTCGGCAGTAGGAAACAGTAAAACCAAGGGAACAAAGCTTGAAGCAGACTGTCAAATGCCTTAAAGCTCAGCTGGTCTCATGGATATAGATGATAACCCAGAAGTTTGGGGTTGTACTCATAGCTAGTAATTAAGACTTCATTTATCTCTAAAGCCTTTTGTGTATAGGCTTCTGGGCATCTAGGACAGTACAATTTGGGGTTTGGGAATTCTAACCATGTGTCTCTTTACTAGAGATATAGCTAACCCATGGCAGGCACATGGTTTTATCTTTGGCATCCAGGTCTCTCCATTTTTGTGGCTGATAGTCACTTCTGTGACCAATATACTTAGTCTTTTTGACTTCAGTGGTCACTAAGAACAACTGTTAGGTAAGAATCTGGTAATTTACAAGCTCTTGGTTATAAATGAGAAGTATATTTCCTGTTTAGGTTTTTTTTTTCCTAGTAGATCATGCTTTAAAATCCTGGATTATTCTGAAATACATATGTATTACACAAAATAACAAAACTTCAGGTTTCAGGCACTTGCAACTCTGGTGTAGAAGGAAACTTGAAAGCTCATCCCATTTTACACAGGCTCCTAAGCTATGGATAATGCCTACTTTGTGGGTGGGTGGAACTCCTGGCTGTTGCAGCCCCAAGGGAAATGAATAACTTTGTTGCTCAGTGCCAAGGGCAGCAGCATATGTAGGTCAGCTTTCCAAATTCTGTATAGAGTGGGAAGGACAATGGCGAATCGACCTCCTACCTTCACCAAGCATTCTGCGCTGGCTGCAAACAATGTGGTTGAGTAGAAAATCTCACCACTTACAAGTGACTTTGTAATAAAAGCACCTTATAGCAAGCTGGAAATAAATGCTTTACCTTCTTCCCTGTGGTTATTTGGTATCAACCTGCAGAGGTATATTCATACACTAGAAATCACTTGTAGCTCTGAAAACATTGTTGTCTTATTCTTTGGGTTAAGCAGAAATTTCCTGGTCTTTCAGAACATTTAGGCTGTATTGGAACTCTTTATTCTTACTGTAAAACACTCTTGAAAAAAGGAATCTGCACTGTTAGTTGTTAGTATCAGAATGACTCCATTTTGTATACTGTATAAACTGTTGCAATTTGTCTAGAATCATAATTTAACTTTCTGGCAATATATGTGGGCCTCGTGTCCACAACATCTGCTATGTCTTTGATTGCCAGGGTTGAATCAACCAATTTTTAGTTTAGATAACTCTTCTTAAATCTCCCTAGTCTGGGTATCATAATAATCAGGAAAAATGAAATTAATTTAGTCTGATGTCTCTTTGGAGATAGATCTTTGTGTAAAAAACATATCTCAGATTTGGAAAATTTCTTTATTTATTGATTTTTTAAAAATTAGCCAAGTCTACTATCTACCTTGCCTTGACAAGATAGGGTAACGTTGGCTCATTAGTTTTATATCTGCTTGGAGAATCTTGTGAGTTAATTCCTTGTAGCCATCAGTTCCCAGGCAGGGCTCCCTGCTAGCCACAAGGGAGCCCCTCCCACCCTCTGTGCAGGTCTTGGTGCTCTGCCACACAGTGGGCCCTCTGGTAACTGACAGTGGACAGACAGCAAATATCTGGCATGGCAGAAGTGAGGTGGGCACTCAGAGAGTCTAGACTTTAGGTCAAAGAGATGCTTTAGGAAAATGACTACCTCAAGAGAATTTTCAAGCGAGTCTTACTGCACTTTCACTGATTGATTGGTCGTCAGTCAATTCATTAGATAAATATTTTCATGTTCTTCCCATATGTTAGCATATTGAACATTATCCATGAAAACTCACCCTCTTGTAGCTTCATTATGAATTGAGAACTCAGCTTTCCTGTAACACTGTCCAAGATTGAAATTTATAACCCATCTCCAAAACACTTACAGATTTAAATCTGGAATTAAGCTTGAAGAATTAGTAAGGAATGCTTCCACTCTCCCTTAGTCTTGATTTTCTTTTTCAACTACTATATGGATGTCCATGAATCTGAACTACATATTCTCATTACTTGAGATAAACTGGAGGTGAATTCAGTGAATGAGGGGAAAGGTCTTTAAAAATTATGATGATGACAGGTAAGGGAGAGAAGCCAAGTGATCAGGTTGGTATTTAACAATTTTAGAAAGACCTGGAAATCATTAGAGGAGGTCTCTCTTCTCAGCATTCATTCTAGGTAAATAAGGAATGTATCTTGGGGATGGATGAGGTAATTACTCTGGAAGTTTAGGGCATTGCTGTACGTATTGTAGCATTCAATGATACACTTTATTGTTGTTGCCGTCAAGTTGTGTTTGACTCATTTAGTAAACTAAAATTGTAAAGAAAATTGTTATCATCATTTGACATCTGGAATGAGACAATGACATTGCTTTGAAGGATGGCTAAATCAAGAAAGAAAGAATAGTTCCTTAGAATGGTTCTGAGTTTATACCTGCTGGCTGCAACACTCTCCAACTCTTTGAGTTTGCTTCTGAACTGTTCCAGGCTTCCTTGCACCTTCATCAACCATGGTCTCACTGTTGACTGGAAGAGGGCATCTCATGGCCTGTATCTAATGGTAGCCGTGATGTATTAACAGTATCTTTAATTTGATGTCTGTTTCACTGCAGGTCTTTTGAGGGACATAAAATCTTTAAGTCACCAAGTAAACTACTCATGTAAGGTGGGATACAAGGTTCTTTGGGACTTTGGCAACACATTTTCCATAACTGCTGTTGTTCTTCAGCCTCATTACTAAATGAATTTAATTTAATGAGAGAGAATGGGTTGATTCAAATGCCACCAGGAACCTGACATTTGAATAAAACTGGCCTAAAATAAGAATCAACAATAACAAAATAAGCATGGGGAGTAATGGAAATTGTGGTAAACCAGAGAAGAATATCTCAAATTACTTGTGATAAGGATTTCTTTAAAAAAAAAAAACAATTTGGTTGGGGACTGGTACTTTTGTAAACTACAATAAAAATGAATTATTGGGAAAATAAAATTAAAAATCCAAAGACATAAGAAACACAGGACACTTTTTTTACGCTTGGATTCCACAGACATGTGATTACTTTGCCAAATTTACATAAAAGTTTCTAAAAGCTTATGCTCAATTTTGCAATTGTCTAGTGGACCAATAGCAGCTAATGAGCTGATACTAGTGTGTGAATAAAACTTAGAAAAGGCTTAGAATATTAAAAGTCGGAAGTTTTAAAAAATATGTGCAGATGAGATAAATCTACTTTGGGCAAAATCTGACTGCGGCCTGCAGTTGTGACGCCTAGATCAGATAATAACAAGAGCTTTCAGTTTCTTGTATTTCATAATTTTATCAGTTTTTCCTATATAAGCATGGTCTAAGTCTCTTAATGTTTAATTTCTCTTATGACCTAGATTCAACCCTTTGTGCCACTCCAGGCTAATCTTTATATTTTTAATAATTCATTTAACTTCTCATGTAAGTTTGTCTCTTTTGAAAAAAAAAACTTGAAAGTACAGTGACATAATTTTCTAACTTTTAGGGCATTTACTTATTTAGGCACTCACATATAAAAAACATTCCTACAGGAAATCTTTGTAAGTGGATTCCTCTTCACTTCTGAAGCTCTAGATGGTGAATGGAAGGGTTTCTTTACAGGGTAATTTTATTTCTTATAGTGCTAGGGATCAAACCTACATCCTTGCCTTTGCTAGGCAAGAGCGCTACACTCCCAACCCTTGCTGGATAATTTTAGGTAATTGTTTTGAATGTAATCTAATAATGTTGTTGGGGTTGTTACATAGGACTGGTTGTCAGTTACCTTTCCAGAAATTGGTCTCAGACTTATTCTTTTATATCAATTAAAGATTTTGGATTTTTATCTTGGAGGCAATAAGGAGACTGAAAAATTTTAAACAGGACCATAAGAGAATCAGATTTATATTTTAGCAAAAGATTATCCTGGCATCCATTTAGAGCATAGGCTAAAGGATGAGACAAGAGATTAGGTAATGTAAAAAAATAAAACAATAGTGTCCTCTGACCCTATGACCATAGTGCAAGAATAACACAAAGGAATGGAAAAATCCATTAAAAACTGCCACTATTTGGTAATAGTACAAGAGGTGCAAATTTTAAGAGATATTACCTCTGTATTACTTTTCAAAGTTGAATTACAGTAGCAATGTGTAGCTCGAAAGATGGCATAATTGGATGAATGCTAGCCCCATCATATGACAGGCAGGGCAGTCGATGAAAATGGTAGAAGCATGGTAGTTTGAGGAATACAAGATCATTTTGAAGTAGTAGTTGAAATTCAAGAACATTGTGGAAGTACAAAGAATGGAGGGGTGAGTGTACACAGAACCTCCAACATGCCTAACAACTACATTTATTGGTTATGAGTTTGAGATGCGTGGTGCTGTGTGTGATGTGCACAAGGGAAATTTTAGGAGGCCTTGCACATCCAGAAGTCCTGCTTCTTCTGTATGGTGTTGGAATACTTTACATGCCAAACAGTGAAGTCTACCAGACAATGTACATGTGAGACAGGAGTTAGCAGAAGCATATGATGCATTCTTTTTAAAATTTTATTCTCATTGATGATTTTCCTTTTCCCTATTTTTCCTATGTATTCACATAGTTGAATCATGTATTTTGAGATTTTCCTCTCCCTCTTTACCTCTCTATATTATTTTCTCTCCCTTTCCCCAACCTCTGCTCTCATCCACTGATCTCTTATGCCCTTCTTTCTGTTCTATTTATATTTTCCTTAATTAGGTAAGTATGAGTATTCATTTTTAGATATTTACATAGTATAGGTCTTTTATTTCCTTTAAGTTAGATTCAGCTCCTACATATGAATGAGAACATATGGTATTTCTCTTTGGAGGGGGGGTTGTTTAGCTTAAGATGATGTTCTCCAGTTCTCTCCATTTTGCTGCAAATGACATAATTTCATTCTTTATTCCTAGGTAATATTCCATTGTTTATACATACTACAATTTTTCAATCCATTGCTCTGTTGATGGCCATCTTGGCTGCTTCCATAACTTGCAATTGTGAAGAGTGCTGCATTAAATATGGAAGTGCAGGTGTCCCTGCTGTATGATGACTCATCTTCCTTTGGGTATATTGCCAGAAGTGGTATAGCTGGGGTTTTTTGCTGTTCTATTCTTAGTTTTCTAAGGTACCTCCATATTGATTTCCAAAGTGGTTGAACTAATTTACAGTCTCACCAGAAGTATAAAAGTGTTCCTTTTTCTCTGCTTCCTCACTAGCATTTTTTATTATTTGTTTTGTTAAATCTTAGCTACTCTTACAGGAGTGAGATGGAATCTCAATGTTGTTTTGATTTACATTTCTCTAATGGTTAGGAATATTGAGCATTTTTCATGTTATTGGCCATTCGTACGTCTTCATTTGAGAACTTTCTGTTCAGTTCCATTATCCATTTATTTATTGGGTTATTTGTTGTCTTGGTGTTTGATTTCTTAAGTTCATTGTATATTCTGGAAATTAGTCCTGCCAGATGTGTAGGATGCAAAGAGTTTCTGCCATTCTGTGAGCTCTCCTTTTACTCTATTAATTATTTCCTTTGACTGTACAGAAGCTTTTAAATATCATGTACTCCCATCTGTTGATTCTTTGTGCAGTTTCCTGGGCAATTTGTGATTTGTTGAGGAAATGCTTGCCTATGCCTATATGTTGGAGCATAATCCTTATCTTTTCTTCTAGTAGTTTTAAGGTTTCCAGTTTTATGTTGAAGTCTCTTATCCATTTTGAGTTGACTCTTGTACAAATTGAGAGATATGGGTCTATTTTCAGTTTTGTGCAAATGGATATTTAATTTTCCCAGCACTATTTTTTTAAGAGGCTATTTTCTCCATTGAATGTACTTAGCCCTTTTGTCAAAAATCAGGTGGCTATAGTTGCATAGATGTATCTCTGGGTCTTTAATTCTGTTCAATTGATCTTCCAGCCTATTTTTGCATCAGTACCAAGCTGCTTTTGCTATTATAGTCCTATGGTATAGTTTGAAGGCAGGCATTGTGATAGCTCTTGCACTGGTTTTGCAGATTAGGATTGTTTTGACTATATGAAGTCTTTTCTGACTCCATGTGAATTTTAGCATTATTTTTCTATTTCTGCAAAGTCTGTCATTGGAATTTTGATAGGGATTGCATTAAATCTGTAAATTTCTTTTGGTTCTATAGCCATTTTCACGATATTAATTCTCCCAAGCCATGAGCAAGGGAGGTCCTTCCATCTTAATTGCAGGAATTTTTAAAAATCCTCTCTGATTTGTTCAATAACCCATAGACCATTCAGAAGTGTGTTGTTTAGTCTTCTTGCATTTGTAACATTTCTAAAATTTTCTTCCTTTTGAGTTCTAGTTTCATTCCATTGTAATCTGTTAAAGTACAGAGGATGGTTTCAATTTTTTTTTGTATTTGTTCAGGACATTTTTGTAGACTAAGTGTGGTCTGTTTTGGAATAAATTCCATATGGTGCTGAGAAGAATATATACTTCACATCTGATAAACCTTGTGTAACTCTGCTCTCTAGGACTAGGGTTTAGCTCAATTGGTACAGTGCTGCTCTGTGTTCTTTAAGGCCCCAGTTCAATCCACAGCACTGCAAAAATGGAAGAAAGACATGGCAACCCACTAGCCAAACAACCCTGAAACAACCTGTCATGGAAAACCCTATAAGGGTCACTAAAAGTTGGACCCATCTAGTGGCATCTAACCACAGCAACATATTTTGCTGTGTACTCTTTGGGTCACATCTGAATTCATTCAGAGAACACAAGGATGGAGGTATAGCTGTTGATTCTCTGACCTTGGTCCCCAGGAACAATACTTGCTAGCATTTCCTATTCTCTTTTTGATAAAAGCCATTCTAATTGGGTGAGATGATATCTCATTGTAGTTTTGATTTGCATTTTCCTGAGGACTAGTGATGTTCAGCCTTTTTTCATATACTTCTTGGGTATTTGTATATCTTCTCTTAAGAAATGTTTATTTAGGTGGGTTGCCTATTCTTTAGTCAGATGTTGGCGGTGATGATGATGATTATGATAATTTGCTGTTGAGTTCCTTATGTATTTTAGATATTAACCCCTGTTGAAGGAGTAGTTGGTCTCTTCACTCTGATGATTTTTTCCTTTCTTGTACAGAAGCATTTTAGTTTGATGGAATACCTTTGTCATTTTTGCTTTGGTTGTTTCTGTATTTGGGCACACACCCCCAAAATCTTTGCCATACCAATGTCCTAAAGCATCTCCCCTTTTTTCTTCTAGTAGTTTCATAGTTTTATGTTATACATTTAAGGATTTGCTCCACGTTGAGTTGGTTTTTGTATATGCTGACAGGTATTGGTCTATCTAGTTTCCTTTTTTTCTGAATATAGATATCTGGTTTCACAGCACTATGTATTGAAGAGGCTGCCTTTTTGCCAGTGTATGTTCTCTGGGCCTTTGTCAAGTATCAGTTGACAGTAGATGTGTGGACTTTTTTCTGGATTCTCCATTCTGTTCCACTGTATTAGTTTAATGAATGAACCATGCTGTCTTAGTTATGTTTTGAAATCAGACATTTTGATGCCTCTAGCTTTGTTGTCCTCAGAGTTACCTTAGCCTGTGTGGGTTTATATGAATTTGAGGATTTTTTTCTATTTGTGTGAGGAATGTAGTTGGCATTTTCATAGCGATTTTCATTGTATCTTTGAATTTCTCTGGGTAGTACAAACCTTTTAACAATATTGTTGTTTTCAGTTCATGAGAATGGAATATCTTTCAATTTTTAAGTGTCCTTTTCACTTTATTTCATCAACGTTTCATAATTTTCATTATATAAGTCATTCATGTTGTTGTTGTTAGGTGCTGTCGAGTCAGTATCCGACTCATAGCGACTCTCTTAGGGTTTTCAATGGCTGACTGTTTCGGGATTGCCTTGGGAGTGGATTGCCGGGCCCTTCTCCCATTTTTGCGGTGCTGGGAATTGAACTCGGGACCTCAGAGACTGCAGTGCAGCACTCTACTCACTGAGCTAAATCCCAGCCCAAGTCATTCATATTCTTGGTTAAATTTCTTCCTATGTATTTTTCGGGCTGGGATTTAGCACAGTTGGTAGAGCACTGCTCTGTAGTCTCTGAGGTCCTGAGTTTGATTTCCAGCACCACAAAAATGGGAGAAGGATGTGGCAATCCACTCCTGAAGCAGTCCTGAAATGATCAGCCATTGAAAACCCTATGAAGGTCATTATGAATCAGATATAATTCAATGGCACCTAAAAACAACTTATATTTTTCACAATTGATATGAATGGGATTTCTTTCACACTTTCTTTCTTAGCAAGTTTGTTGTTAGTGTATGGAAATATTGATTTTCCTTAAATTAGTCACTGTTAATGTACAACTTAATGGGTTTCATTATGACATTTCCATATATATATTTCATTGTACATTGCTCATGTAATTTCCTTCTTACCCTCTCATAATCCTTCTCCCCCATCCTCCACCCCCATCAATGGTCTCCTTTCTATTTGCATGTCTGTGACAATATTTCTCTATATACATGCATCCCAATTTTGGCATAAGTCCAAACTTTTTTCTATAGTGATCTATAGAACCTTTTTACATTTTCAGCAGTAGTACATGAGTGGTCTAGTCTTTTTGCATTATTGCCAGCATTTGGTATTATTACTTTTTTATTTTAGCTATTCTAGTAGGTTTTATTTTTTTTTTTTCTATCTTTCCCTTGTACATTGATTTTGTATCCTGCACTCATATATCCATTCTGTTTTTTTGGTGGAGACTTTAGATTTTTCTATATATATGATCATGTCACTTGTAAACAGGAATAATTTGACACCCATATTTCCTATTTGGATGCCTTTTATTTCTTTCTCTTTCCTTATTGCCTTGACTAAGACTCCTAATACATTACTTCATTGTGGTGAAAATGGGCATCCTTGTCTTATCTTTACTTATAGAGGAAATTATTTCAGTGCTTCCCCATTCAGTATGTTGTTGGCTGTGGATTTGTCTTATATAGCCTTGATTGTGCTAAGTTCTTTCTATATCTATATTTTTGAAAGTTTTTAATCATGCAGTGTCATTGAATTTTATTAAATGCTTTTCTGCATCTATTGGAATTATTATATGGCTCTTTTCTGTCATTCTATTTATGTGATGTATTATGTTTATTGATTTACATATGTTGAATTATTCTTGTGTGCCTGGAATAATTCCCACTTGATCATTGTGTGTAACATTTTTTAAGTGCGGTTGGAGTCAATTTGATAGGGACTTGTTAAGAATTTTTGCATCATATTCATAAAGTATATTGGTCTACAGTTTCCTATATTGTTTATGGTATCCTTGTCTGGTTGTATTGTCAAGATAATGCTGGTCACATGGAATAAGTTTGGAAAGGATCACTCCCTTTCATTTTGGGGGACAGTTTAAGAAAAATTGCTGTTAATTCTTCTTCAGGGATCTAGTAAAATTCAGCTACACCTAGGGTTGTAGCTCAGTGGTAGACCATTTGCCTAGCATGCACAAGGCCATGGGTTTGATCCTCAAAAACACACACACATACACACACACACACACACACACACACACACCAGCAAAGAAATCATCCAGTCCTAGGCTTCCCTTAGTCAGGAGGCTTGTTATTACTGATTCAGTCTCATTATTTACTTTTGATGTGTTCAGGGTTTTATACTCTCATGGTTAACTTTTGGTAGGTTATATACATCCACACATTTATCTACTTTTTTCTAGGTTTTCAGTTTGTTGCCATACAATTTTTGTAATACACCCAAATAATCCTTTGTATTTCTGTTTTATCAGTAGTAATGCCCTATTTTTCATCTCTCATTTTTTGGGCCCAATATCCTTGGTTGGAAGCTTTCTTTATTTTTTTTTCAGGGCATTGAGCATATCATTCTGTTTTCTCTTGCCCTGGAAGATTTCTGCAGAGATATTTGTGATTAAGTCTAATTAGGATTCACTTATATGTGACTTGATGCATTTCTCTTGTTGTTTATAGAATTCTGTCTTTGTCTTGTACTTAATAGTATTGTTATAAGAGGCTTTGAAGAAGATAACTTTTGGTTAATCTATTAGGGATCCTTTGCGCTTCTTGGATCTGAATATCTGTATCTTTCCCTAGATTTAGAAAAGTTTTAGTAAGTATTTCACTGAATAAGCTTCATTGACTATGATTGTCCCCTTTTCTTCTCCTAAAATGCCTATATTTTGAAAGTGCTTGCTTGATGGTGTCTCATAAATCCCATAGATTTTCCTATGATCTTTTCATTTTTATCTGAATGGGTTATTTTAAAAGAACTATCTTTAAAATCAGAAATTCTTCTACTTGATCTAGACTACAGCTGGGGCCCTCACTTTTTGAGTTCTCTAACTCTAAGATTTTTATCTGCTTTTTAATAACATCTATATGTTTGCTGCCTGCAGCCATAGCCCTGTGGCATCCGATCCTGTAAGATCTCGGAAGCTAAGCAGGGTTGGGCCTAGTTAGTACTTGGATGGGAGACCGCCAGGGAACACCAGATACTGTAGGCTTGGGAGAAGGACCTGGCAACCTCCTCCCAAAAATCAATCTGCCATTGAAAACCCTATGAACAGCAGAGAAGCACTGACAATAATGTTTCACCTGTTGTACACAGGGTCGCTATGAATTGGATAATGACTCGATGGCACCTAACAACAACAACAACAAAAACAGCATATGTTTGCTGGGGCTGGGATTTAGCTCAGTTGGTAGAGCACTGAGCTGCAGTCTCTGAGGTCCCCAGTTCAACTGCCAGCACCGCAAAAGTGGGAGAAGGGCCTGGCAATCCACTCCCAAGGCAATCCCAAAACAGCCATTGAAAACCCTATGAGGGTCACTATGAGTAGGATACCAACTCAACGGCACCTAACAACAACAACAACAACATATGTTTGCTGGGCCTGCAGCCATAGCACTATGGCATCCGATCCCACCAGATCTCAGAAGCTAAGCAGGGTTGGGCCTGGTTAGTACTTGGATGGGAGACTGTCTAAGAACGCCAGGTACTGTAGGCCTGGGAGACGGACCCAGCAAAACACTCCCAAAAATCAGTACATCATTGAAAACCCTATGAATAGCAGAGGAGCACTGATAAAGTGTTTTGCCTATTGTATGTAGGGTTGCTATGATACCGACTAGATGGCACCTAACAACAACAACATATATTTGCTGAATTTCTCATTCATATCATGAATTATCTTTCTGATTTCATGGAATATTTTGTCTGTATTCTCTTGTATCTCATTAAGTTTCATTAAAACTCAATATTTTGAATTTTCTGTTTGGCAATTCATTGATTTCCTCTTCTTTAGTGTCTGTTGCTGAGAGTTATTGTGTTCCTTTAGAGGCATCATGTTACCTTATTTTTTCATGCTTCTTGTGTGCTTGCATTGGTGTTTGTGCATCTGGTGTATCAAGTGTCCCTACCTGTTTGATAGGATATCTTTTATCCTGGTGATGTGCCTTAGAGTGTTGGTTGGACTGTGATGGCTTTTGCACAAGGTGAACAATATAGTGTCATGTCTGTATAGTTTCCTAATCTGTAATCAGCATTGACATGTCCAGATTGTCTCATCAGCCTAGGCTGTAGGAGTTGTGAGATTGGCTGCCTGCTGGAAAACAACTTTCTTGGATGGGATAGGTTTGTTTGTGGTTCTGGGTTCAGTGCACCTGGCTGTAGGTGTGAGACATGTGTTAGTTTCTGTGGGTTGGGTGGGGATGGGCTGCCCTGATGGGCCTATGCAGGTGAGGCATGGCTGCCATGGCAGCAGATGTCTGATGCCTATTAGTTTCCAAGGACTATATGGGGGATGGGGCCACTGCAGTTTGCCCAGGTGAGTGCCATGCTGTGTGCTTGGTAGAGAGTAAGGTGCCTGTCAGTGTGCCTGGTAGCAGGGTAGGGCACCTGTCAGTGTCTAAGGGATGCATGGGGGCTGGGCTACACCAGTGGACCCAGACTTGGTACATGTCAGTATCTAAGGCAAGTGTGGGTGACTTTATGGAGTTTCTAGGCAGCAACTTGCTTATGGAAAGCTTCTGAGATTTTTTGGGGACTGAGAGTGGGTGGGTGGTACTACTTGTTTGCTTCTCAGGTCCACAGTGGGCTGCGCTTCCGAGGACAGGTGCCTGACTTCCCCAGGGAGCCACAGGTGTTTCAGAGAGTTGGTTTCTGTTTGCTTCCAGGGGCCTTAGTGGATTGAGTTACTCACAGCAGGCTGCTCAGCTACTCCCGAAGGTCATAGGTGGATGGGCAGTGATGCCTGTCTTCTTATAGAACCTCTTTAGGCCAAGCTACTTAGGGCTGGCTTCCTCACTGCCTTTTGGGGCAGAAGATGGGTGGAAAGGGATACCTGGATAGTTTGCGGGGACGGGTGAGTTGAGCTGCTGGGGGCAGCTGCCTGGCTGCTTCATATGACCTTAGATGAGTCAGGTCTCAAGGTGATACCTTGCAGTTGAAGCTTGAGTAGGGGAAAGTCACAGTATGGATGAGCATTTCCTCTGGGGAAATGCGGTTGTATGGTAATCTAGAAACTCCTGAAGCTGGGCTCAGGGACTATGAAGACTAGAAGCTCCTACAGGAGCAAATGCTAGAGGGATCTGCCATGAGTAGGGCTTGCTAGGGAATGTCTGCTTACCATTTTCTGTTGAGCAAAGTTTCTCTTGGTTCAGGATTGATATCTAGAGAGAGAATGTTAGACATTGTGTGCATTTTTCCCTTTGTAACTAGGCCATCATTTATCTCCATGCTCCACATTATCTCTGTCACATCTACCCTGCACTCCAGTTTCTCTGTCTCAAACACTGTAGTGAAATAGCTGCTGTGTTTTTGTTGCTGTGGTTCTTTGTTATGGAGGGAAGGGTGCCAAGCACTTCTAGTCAGCCCTCTTGTTCACATGATGGCTACATTAAATAACTTTAAAAATAAAGCACAAGATGAATCTGGAGTGGCATTAAGAGTAAAATCTTGAACTCTGTTGTGGTAAACCAGGTGAAAGATTGTAAGATGTTCACTAAGGTGGAGGTGGAGAGAAGAAAATGAATTTGGGTGTTCAAGAGTCATTAAGGAGGTAGATGAATAGGATTTAGTTTCATAAGGAAGTGAAGATTGCAGGAGAGGGAAATGTTGAGATATCTCCTGTTTTGGTCAATTAGTTATGTAGTATTACCTGTGCGGAAGATGAAGACCAGTAGAGGAGGAACAGACATGGGGAGGTGACAAGGGAAGTAAAATTCCTAATAAAGTCCTGATTTGGAAAATATTGAGATTGAGGTAAGTGTTGGACATTGAAATAGGGATGCCCAGGGGCAATAAGATACACAGGTCTAGAATTCAGAAACCAAGCTGAACTGGAAGGTAATTCCAGGGTGATTAGCTCCCAGATGGTAGCCATACATTTGGATGAGATCCGTCATCTTTTGAGTAAGTGTTGCATTAGGAAAACAGCGACCAAGAATGCAAAAATTAGAGCCATAAATAATTTTGCTCAAGAAGGCAGTGTAGTATGATAGAGAGAACCTGTTGAACCTAGTGTTGCTCCTATTACTTGCTTGAGTTATTTAGCTTCTCAGTCTCAGTTTTAAATCTATAAAATGAGGGAAAATGATATCTAATCTGAGTATAGGTAAAATGATTTTCAGGGTGATTAGACATAATCTAACATTCCTATCACAGTGCCTAGGTATTGCTAACTTCAGCATCTTCCTTATCATCATGATACTACCAATCAAGACAGAAGTAGATTTCAAGATAGAGTGAATAGCTTCTGACTGAAGGTGAAGGTGCTTTCTAGAAGAAATGTATAGATTTTGTTTTTTCAACATTGTAATATCTGTTTGGACATTCAGGAAAATTTTTTGCTAATTTCTGTGTCTCAACTACTTTAGGATATTAAAATTACCAAAATGTATTGTGTACATTTGTGCACATATTTCATATAAGTGTTGTAAAAATAGGCTGTAAAATACTAGGTAAAATGGGCAAAAATTCACTACAGGTTGTGGTGGAAAAGACAGGAAGGTGCAATGTCTACATAGAGTAAAAAAGAAAATAAAGTATAAGATGGAAATAATTGCACTTGTTTTTCTTGGGAAGTCAAAGAGATACTCCCCTTTCCCACCAACTTACTTTTCTCCTATATTCACCATATCTGTGAATAAATATTGATCCATCCTGCCACCAGACATACAAGGAAAAAACCAAGAGTTATTCTTGTATGGATAGTAAGGAAAAAGAAGATTCTGACAAATTTGGGAATATATTTCTGAACAAAACAATGTTATCATTTTGGTTATGATCCTTGTGAATCTTGTGAACTTATAGTTGAAAATATAAACCACAATTCAATTTTGTGGCCAACAGCATTATCTTTCCCACCCTCATCTTCTAGGTAGTCTTTGCCATCATGAACTTGCCACGCTATGTCTCTAGGGACAGAAAATTAGGGAAAAATTGCAGTTGTTTCTGTCATATGAAGACAAAGACTTGTGGATATACTATTTTGTGGTTCACTGAAATGAAAAGTTCTAGGACAAGTCACCAGGCTTATCAATCAAAAGAAACACATACAACTTGATGTGCAGGGTTTAAGATGTTTTCCTGCAGATGGCACCAGCTTTATATTAAAGCCTGATCAAATAAAGTCACTTTTCACAAATCAAGCAGCTGTGGTAACCTGACAGCTAAAATGCAAGCAAAATTTGTGCAAGACCAGCATTTTCCACATGGACATGGGGTACATGGACACTTCTGCAGAGTGTAACCTGTTAAATTTAATTTGCAAGAAGGAAGAATGCTTATGAATGTTTTAGTACTCAAGTAATCTGACTTGTGAGTGGATTAAGTTATGTGAACTTGCTCATTAATAAAGAATATCTGAAAAACTTGATGATTGCTCAGGGATAAACCACAAAGTTGGTTAGACATTAAGACACTCAGAAAGGTTAATTGATTTGAAGTATTCTGCCTGGAGGATGAAAAGCTAATGAGAAATTTATTAGCTGTCTGTTTATATTTCCCTTTTTTATAGGTTAAAAATAATGTATGTTTATTAAAAAGTGTATACATATAGAGTGAAGGATCCTTGTCATCTCCTAGCAAGAACTTCTAATACCAACTGATTATCTAACTAACTGCATATATTTTTTCCACACTTTTCCCTATGTACTTACCAAAAATATTAATGATGCTTTTAATTAATAATGATTTTCAAATCCAAAATTTCTCAGGTTGGTGGGGAGGAGGAGAAGGAAGAATGGAGAGTTGCACAGGGTAGAAGAATATGGTGAAGGAGATTTAATGAAAATTCTGGTCTGTGACCAATAGCCTGTTGGGCTGCAGTAAGGAAGAAAAGTTGTGTCTAAGGTTATGGAGAATGAAGATTCCTTCTTTATCCCCTATAATTCCAGACTTGAGTGTGGAGGGTACGGGTAGAGTTAATACCACCCAGTGGATTCCAAGTCATGGCTTGGTTCCTGTGGCAGGCATTGGGTTGGCCACCCCACACACATCTCCATTGTTTTCCTTCTCCATTTTCTGCCTATTTGTAGGTAGAAATGTATACATTTCTGTTGGCTAAAGGTAACCAAAGATTTATTTTAAATTTTGTTGGAAGAAGTGTTAGATGCAGTTTAACACAACTTTTTTCCTTATTTTTCCAACTTTGAACACAGCATAAGAAACACTTTGGGGAATCGTGAGATCATGAGATGACATATGACTGAGAACAGCACACTTGAGACAGAAAGCCCAAAGACAGGAAGAGCCTGGACTCCTGACAGTGCCCCTGAGCAGCATTTACAATGCCATAAACACACAGTGCTAGATGTCTTGGTGGTGGAAAAATAACCTAGTTCGTTTATGCTTCTGCCAGTTGGAATTTAGGCTACTGGCAGCAGAAAGCATTCCTAAGTGACATGATGTCAAAGCTACTTCTATTGTCTGCTTGGCCAGCACTGGTGGGTAGAATCTGAATGTCAGTATCTTTAGAGATCAGGTTTTCTCTTGTAGACCCAAGAAACATATCAAGTAAAAGCTCTTTTTTCTAGGTCAGAATCCTGTTGAGAAATGATGACAATTCTTGAATATCCTATCATATATGGACACACAGAAAGGACAAAATTGCATTGGAAATATCTGAGAATGCATACCAGAGATGTCTGGAGTGGTGTTTGTGTGGGGTGCCACAGAGCACCTAGTTTGGAGTCAGAAAGAGGTAGGTTGGACTTTGTGCCAAAAATCACATTTCTAATAAAAATGCCATCAGATGAACATGAAAAGCAGGGGCTTTGGCTTTGTTCACATCAGGAGCCATTATTGCATAGTGGTTAACAAAGCAGGTTTTGGTTGAAAGCCTAGGTGTTTTACTCTCTTTCTTTAAAGCCAGGAGTCCTCAAGAGAACTCACCTTGGGAGAACTCACTCAGCTCTTTTTGCCTCTGTTTCCTCACATAAAAAGGGGCAGAATGATAATATCTATTTCAGAGCATTTCCACAAGGATTAAATGAAGAGATATGTGTAAATTTCTTTACAAAAATACTAGTGGACAGTATGCATATATGGCTATTGTTGTTTAGAATGGTGCCTGTTACATGAAAAATGCCCAATAATGTGAGCAAATACTCTACTTATTTTCCCCTAAATTTCTTTGGATCATTTTTGGAGGAACTTTTTAAGCAAAACCTCCCAGTATATTTTATTGGAGAGCTCTTTTTACATTTTTTAACAAAGCTCAATTAACACTTCTATAAACTATTACTTCTGCACTACTGTCATATAATCTAGTTCTTCATAAAGATACCACTTTATAAGGAAGTCTAGATGACTTTCTTCTTAAGACAATTCAGCCTGAACTGACTTTAGTATTGCCTATAGGACTTGGCCACAAGTGCTGTGTAAATAGGGCACCCATAAAAGTCTATTGTCCAAACTGGGGCACATTTGATAGGAAAACAGTGCACAAGGAAGAAGGCACCAGGACAATAGGACTAAGCCTGGATATGTGTCTAAATGACTTCTTCCTTTCAGATATAATTGTTTCAAGGATTCTCCCCTAGCTTAGTCTACCTGCATCTTTACAAGCCCTTCCATTATCTTCTAGTTGTGTATAACAGACTTGTTTTACATTGGCTCAGGGAAGCTCAGAGAGTCTCAGAATAAGGGAATATTTGGGTGAAGGCAGAAGTGGAACTTTTTTCTCATACTGTGTTCAAGGTATTGTCGTTCTTGAGAAGGAAAAGCACAAAAAGCTAGAAATTATATATATATATATATATAAACACACACACACACATATATATGTATGTATGTATTAGCATTTTGCAGCTACTTAGTGAGATTTCCAAAATATTTTCTTAGTTTCACGTTTGTGTGAAATTCTTTAACCTGCCCATATTTACTTCTTATTTATTCCATGCATAATCTTCTTGCTCCAGCCAATTTTTGTTATTTGTATATACCTACTCTCTGCATGTAATACCCTATCTCATATGAGAAGGTATTCTCATAAGCCTACATGTGCATAAAATGTAGAGAAATAATACATGTTAACTGTATTAGTATACAGTACATACGTATATAACAGTCATTGATGTTTTACTATTATGGTTTGAAGGATAAACTATATTTTTAACACTATACATGTTAAGAGTAATAATAGTAATCCCACTGATAGGTTATTTTAGGCATTAGCAGGCAGTATAGAGGTAAAAGAGATTGAAAATGGCTCCTGCCTTTCCACCATGATGGAGAAGCCACATGTGTCTCTGAGGACATTGGAAGGACATTTTCAAATGGCTCCCACACCTGATCCAAGCCATTGAATCATTTACAAAACAAAAATCCTAGGCCTATGTCTCATTAGGCATCCACAGTTGGGTGCCCAGGGGTGACTAAACTAGGAGAGATAGGCGCCCTCATTCTTTTCCCTTCTTCTTCTTTCCTCTCTGCTTCTTGCCCTTTCCACTTCTTTCTCTAGCAATTATGTGCACACCTCTTCTTTTGGGCCTGCCATCTTTTTTGTCTGACTAAGGTACTTTTCCCTCTAGAAATCTGCTTAATTCTCTTCTCTCTGACTTTACCATTCCCTGGGAAATAGAAATATCCTTATGTAGATTCACCCAGGGAATCCAGTTTAAGTTCCTTTGCAGGTTTACCTAATCTTCTCCAGGTATCTCAGTCTTCTCTGTAATTATTCCTTTATTGTGTACAATATTTTTTGTGTGTGGTACTGGGGGTTGAGCCCAGGGCCTCGTACCTGCATGCTTTGCAAGTGCTGGACTACTGAGCTGTGCCCCCAGTCCAGTTTTTATTTTACTTTTCAAGACAGGATCTTGCCAAGTTACACAGACTGCCTCTGGTCTTGAACTTGCAATCCTCCTGCCTCCGCCTCCCAAGCTGCTGGGATTACAGGTGTGTGCCACCACGCCCGGCCTATTGTATACAATCTTTAATAAACCTATTTTATACTCTACTGTAACTTCTGTGTCTGTATCTTATATGCTGAATACAAGGACCAGGGTTTTGCTGCCAGAATCCAGGATTTGCCTCTCAGCACTCCCCACAAATCTCTGGTAACACTGCCAGATAAGATTTAGTAAATGTTTACAATATGCCAGGCATTTTGCAAGATGCATTATATTCTCATCACAGCCCTAGGAGGTGTATCACATTATTAATCCCATTTTATAAATAAGGAAATGGAGACAGAGTGAGGTCAAGGAACTTGACCAAGGAATTGGTATGTGACAGAATTAGGATTCCAACATAGGACTATTTGACAGGAGTTAGAACTCATGCATAGCTTTGCAAGTGAAAGTTCCTCAGAAATCTCAAAGATTATTCTTTTTGTATTCAGAACTTTTTCATGAGCCTTAGTCAAAACTATATAGCATGAGTTCTTCTCTTGGTAAACAGAATATAGTTGAATTATTTGAACTTTTTCTTGATGACTTTGTGTTATCAATGTGAAAAATCAATATTGTACTATGCTTTAGGTGTAGGTGATGATGGACACAGGAAGTGAAAATAAAATATTGCCAGGAAATAATCTGTTATATTCTTCCTTGAAAATGTCTCTGATATTAATTTTTTAGCCATATAGCTTTTTTTCCTATAAAAAAGAGAGGGGAGGTTGTGCACTTACATGGATTTCCAGACTATTTAATTGGCTGAAAAATAATTACTTAATCAAGACATTGACATTCCCTTCCAAATTACCAAGTACATTATACACAGTAGATCTGGTTTTGAATTGAACAAACTTCTGCTAACTGCAAGTGAACCTGGAACTCTGAAAGGACAGATTCAGAAGTAGAATTGGAAGAACTCTATCACCACATCTTTCTATGTGTTTGTCTCACATTATTCTATTTTTACAGTCTAATTTTCCTCTCATCAGTTCATAAATGACTATATCCTCTATTCAGAAGGGCAACAAATTTCTGGAGATGGGCTTAGTGATGCTGTTTGGGTCAAGTATCCAACTGTTGTTGTTAGGTGCTGTCGAGTCAGGTCCAACTCATAGCGACCGTAAGTACAGCAAAAAGAAACACTGCCCGATTCTGTGCCAGGCATAGGATCTTACTTATGTTTAAGCCCATTGTTGCAGACACCATGTCAAATCATCTAGTGGAGGGTTTTCCTTTTTTTTTAATTGACCTGTCACTCTCCCAAACATGATGTCCTTCTCCAAAGATTGGTCCAAAATACATAAGATGCAGTCTAGCCAACCTTGCTTCCAAGGAGTACTCTGGTTGCACTTCTTCTAGGACAGATCTGGTGGTTCTTTTGGCAGTCCATGATATATTCAATATTCATCTCCAGCACCATAATTTAAAAGCATCAATTCTTTTCCTGTCTCCCTTGTTCAGTGTCAAGCTTTCACAACCATATAATGCAACTGAAAATACCATGGCATGAGTCAAGTGCACCTTCATCTTCAATGCGACATCTTTATTTTCAATACTTTAAAGAGATCTTTTGCCACAGCTTTTCCCAAAGCAATGTATTTTGATTTCTTGACTGCTGCTTCCATGGTGTGGGGCATGCTCCTCACCAGTCCAGCCCAGATGTACGGATGGGAGGCTTGGCCATGCAATAATATTTCTTGGGACACTAGGGTAAGGAGGTGTGGAGTCCTGTGGCCCTCAGGAACATTGGCAGAGGGGAGAAAGCAAAAGCCTTGGATGCTTTTGCCTTGCTGGGACCAAGGGCTCTTTATTGTACCAAGTGCTACAGCTTTTATGCTGCCTAAAGGGCAGCTGTAGCTCTTCTGCCTCTGGTGCTGGGATGGAGACTGTCCTCAGCTTCTGTCCCTAGGTACTGAGCCAAGAAATTGTCCTCACCTTGATTGTAGATCTTCCTCCTTTAGAGCACCATCTAGTTGTCCTGGTTTCAGTGGTCACAAGGAGAGATGCTTCCGTATTGCTGGTTGAATCCAGAGAAAGCAAGCTGCTATAGTGCAGCTCCTTTTATAGATGACTGGAACCAATCAGCTTTGAGACCTTTGTTTTCCAATTGTCCAATCAGGTTTGGGGGATTTGTGAAGGATTTTGGAAAAGTGTCCAATCATGTTACTTTCACTTTCCCTAGATTTCTGATTTACAGACCAGATCTTCGAAAGCCATTTTCCCAGTTTGGGGGTTTTGCCAATTTCCTCCCAATTTTTCCCCACACATGGGTGTTGATTGTAGAAACAAGTAAAGCAAAATCATGGGCAACCTCAAGCTTTTCTCCATTTATCATGAAGTTGTACACTGACCCAGTTGTAGGGATTTTTGTTTTGTTGATGTTTAGTTGCAATCCATACTGAAAACTATGTTCTTTGATATTCATCATTAAATGTTTCAAATCTTCTTCACTTTCAGCAAGCAGAGTTGTGTCATTTGCATAATGCAGGTTGTTAATAAGTCTTCCTCCAATCCTGATACCATGTTCTTTTTCATAAAGTCAAGCTTCTCGGATTATTTGCTCAGCACAGAAATTGAAGAGATATGGTGAAAGTATACAGCCCTGATGTACACTTTTCTCAACTTTAAACCAGTCTGTTTCCTTCTTCTATTTGAACAATTGCCACCTGGCTCATGTACAGATTCTTCATGAGTACAATTAGGTGCTCTGGTATTCCCATTCTTCAAAGTGTTAATGGCTCCTAGAATGTTACGTGCTTATTCCTTAAACAATACCTGTTGTATGATTTCTAATCAAGGCTCTCAAAATGATAGCCCTGTCAGCAGTGGCCTGTGGTTTAGCCCTAAATTAATAAAAAAGTTTATTTGACTTTTCCAATTGTGTAACAAATGAAGATACAGAAGACAACCCAGTTAAATGTATATGCTGTGATTTTCCTTCAGAAATAATCCACAGTGTGACCATGTTTCATGGTAATACTTGAGAATGGATGAAAATGAAACAAATGCAAAAATGTAGGTGGAGGGGAAAGTGAAAAGTTGTAAACCAAAGAGTGAAATTTTTGTATTATTTATTTATAGATAATATGTTTAGAATGTTATAAAAATCCTTTCCTCCTGAAATGTATGAAATATCATCAGTTATTCCAGTCATTAACATTTGAATGGAGATCTGTTATGTAAGGCAAGCTCATTTTGGAAAATGTTAGGACATATTTGGGAGGGAACTGTTTGTTTGTAAAGTAGGTTTGGGAAATGCAAAAGGTCTGATAAATCTAAAAATAAACAGGCCCCTTTAACCTTGAATTGTTCTATGCTTTTCAAATTAATTTGATACTTCTTTCATTGTTGTTGGTGGTGTTGCTGTTGTGCGATGCCACGGAGTTGGTATCTAACTTATAGCAACCCTATGTACAACAGGTGAAACAATATTGCCAGTGCTTTTCTCCTATTCACAGGGATTTCAATGGCAGATTGTTTTTTGGGAGTGGGTTGCCAGCTCCTTCTCCCAAGCCTACAGTACCGGGTGTTCCCAGGCAGTCTCCCATCTATGTACTAACCAGGGCCAACCCTGCTTAGCTTCTGAGATCTGACGGGATCAGAGGCCACAGTACTATGGCTGTAGGCCACTTCTATCATTGTTCTTGTTGTTGTTGTTAGGTGCCATCGAGTCGTATCCGACTCATAGGGACCCATATAGGGTTTTCAATGACTGATTGTTTCGGGATTGCCTCGGGAGTGGGTTGCCACGTCCTTCTCCCATTTTTTGTGGTGCTGGGTATTGAACTCGGGACCTCAAAGACTGCAGAGCAGTGCTCTACCAACTGAGCTAAATCCCAGCCCCCACTTCTATCATAGAACACTAAATATCATTAACTATTTTGTGGGAAGATTTTCCAGCTTTATTTTTATAGCAGAACTTCTCAGAGCCCTTATTATGCAAAATACATTGTAAATAACCTAGGGGGGGTTGACATTCATGAGTACTAAACTTCTTAAGGCATAGAATTATTTTTCTTTAAAAATATCAGCCTCTTTCACCAAATAAGGTCATGTAGAGAGCAATGTTTGAGAAGTGCTATGCAAGGAAACATAATATAAAGGGTGATCCAGCCTTAAAAAGAACTACATTCCAAAGCTAAGTTCAGGTTACTTGTATTTCTTACACCTTTGCAGTATGTCACGATTCCTATCATTTTGGGGATACTATTCAGAGGTGATCCTATCTGTATTTAACTTTTCCTTGGCATAAAAGGGAAAAAATTAGTGTTTCCTTCCAATTACAACCTTGAATCACTTGCCTCTTCAAAGCAGACTATTAGTGTGTAATTCTCAAATATGTAGAACATTGCCAGTACTTGTCACCATAATCATGTAACATGGGGACATTTTTGTTTTTGGGTGCTGTCAAGTCGTGTCTGACTCATAGTAACCCTTATAGGATTTTCAATGATCCTTATAGGGTTTTCAATGGCTGATTGTTTGGGGGATTGCCTCCAGAGTAGATTGCCAAGTCATTCTCCCATTTTTGCTGTGCTGGAAATTGAACTCAGGACCTCTGAGACTGCAGAGTGGCACTGTACCAACTGAGCTAAGTCCCAGACCCACTTGGTGACATAGACTCCCCTAAATGACCAAATTAGAACAAGAGTCCTTTATCCCCCATAGTACCCATAGTAAATTAACCCTACAATGGTTTCTAATTAGGTTTATAATCTTTTTATTGGGAGGAGGGGGATTTTGGGGGGTGAGGGTAGGCTGCCAGGGCCTTCTCCCATTTTTGTAATGCTAGAGATTGAACCCAGGACCTCAGAGCTCACAGAGCTCCCAACTGAGCTAAACCCCAGCCCTACCACCCTGTCATCTGATCCCACCTGATCTCAGAAGCTAAGCAGGATCAGCTTAATTAGTCCTTGGAGGGGAGATTGCCTGGGAGTATCAAGTGCTGCAGGATAGGGAGAAGGACCTGGCAGCCCATTCCTGAAACAATCAGCCACTGAAAACACTTTGAATAGCAGAGAAGCACTGACAATAGTGCTGGGCATGGTATGGCATAGTGTAGGGCAGTGTTTCATTGTAGTGGACATAAGGTTGCTATGTATTAGACTTGACTCAATGGCACTCAATGACAACAAATATAACAAATATAAACAGGATGGTTCCTTTTTTCCCTACTCCTTTCTCCCTAAAGATGATTACACTTTAAAAATTTTTGATGTGATCTTTATGTTGAAATTTATTTCTTGGAAAGCAAAAGTTAAACTCAAACTCTATAGTTTAGGCTATTATTGCTATAAAATAATAAAAAAGTAGTGATAAAAAGTAGTTTGTGTGACTTTGTGTCCCATTAAGGGTATGTAATGTAATTCTATTGCTTGTAGCTCAGGCTTTCTTTGTCCCTTTATTTTTTTCCCCCTGCCGTATCCATTCATATCACACTGGAGCCACATAGGTTTAAAACTGACATAAAGGGCAGTAGAACTTTCTTAACTGTGTAGCCTCACAGGGTGATCAGAAGATAATGGGCTACATGATATTGTGTAATAATTTATTTTATGCGGAGGGTGATTTGAAAAAATGAAAAGTTTCACTTTTTACATCTATTACCAGTTAAATGTGCTTCTCACAGACTACTTAGTACACTACCAAAATGTTCAATATACAATTTCTTTCAAATCTCTAATGATTTAATCACTGATTCAGTCTGATTTCTAGGTTTAAACTACTAGTCATCAACTCTATCTTATTCCAAGTTTGCTCCAAACTTTTTAAATTTTGAAAAACATATTTTTATTTTAATTCACATATAGTAATTGTACATATTTATGGGGTACAGGCTGACATTTCAGTACATGTATACCGTGTGTTATGATCAGATCAGTGTAATTGGTATACTTATCACCTCAAACATTTATCATTTTTTTTGTGTTAGGAACATTCAAAACCCTTTCTCCCAGCTATTTTAAAATACTCAAAGAATTGTTGTCAGCTATAGTCTTCCTACTGTGCTGTAAAACATTAGAAATTATTCTGCCTATCTAATTGCTTATTAATACCTGTTATCCATTCTTTCTTTATTTTTTCTTCTCCACATCTCTCACAGGCTCTGATAGCCACTATTCTATTTTCTAG
The DNA here is from genome assembly GCA_007922755.1 of Pedetes capensis. Taxonomy (NCBI): domain Eukaryota; kingdom Metazoa; phylum Chordata; class Mammalia; order Rodentia; family Pedetidae; genus Pedetes; species Pedetes capensis. The sequence continues at coordinate 75,115 of VMDO01000904.1, read as the reverse complement.
TTTGGTGAGACCAAATTTTTAGCTTTCACATATAAGTAAGACCATACAGTATTTATTTCTCTGTGCCTGACGTTTTTCACATAACAATGTATTCCAATAATGTGCCTTTTTCTTCAAATGACAGAATTTCATCTTTTTATGGTTGAACAATATTCACTGTGAATTTATGCCACATTTTCTTTACCCACTCATTTGTTAATGGACATCTAAGTTATTCCCTATTTGACTATTAGGGATAACATTACAATAAATGTTGAAGTGGAGATGTCTCTTAAACAGTTCCAAATTTCTACCATGATCTAGTACTGAATTTGATAAAACATTTTCCTCCATGTGCTTAGATGATCATATGGTTCTTTATGTATTACCTGTCAATGTCTTCCATAACAATACTGGACTTTCTAATGCAAGCCATCCTTGCATCTGTAGAATAAACCTAATCACAAGTTTTTGAAAAATTTCAGTTTCCTAATGCTTATATGTTGTTTTCAGGTGCTGTCCAAGTAAGGTCAAATTCATAGCAACCCTCATAGGGTTTTCAATGGTGGATTGTTTTGGGATTGCTTTGGGATTGGATTACCATGTCCATCTCCTATTTTTCTGGTGCTGGGGAGCAAACCTAAGTTTTCAGAGAGTGCAGAGCAGCACTCTACCAACTGAGCTAAACCTCAGCCCAATGTTTATATGTTGTTGTTGTTAGGTGCCATCGAGTCAGTATCCAACTGATAGCAACCCTCATAGGGTTTTCAATGGCTGACTGTTTCGGGATTGCCAGGCCTTTCTCCCATTTTTGCGGTGCTGGGAATTGAACTCAGGTCCTCAGAGACTGCAGTGCAGTGCTCTACCAACTGAGCTAAATCCCAGCCCAATATTTATATAACCATTTATAAATGAGATTATTCCACAACTCTTGGCCTTGAACTATCCTTGTCTGGATTTTTTAATAAGTGAGTTTTATCCAGGCATTTTTACTGAATCAATATCACATATAGTAAGATTACATTTAAACTTCATCTTTTAGTAACTATATAATATTCAGAAACTGTCCTTAGAATTTTTGTTGTTAGGTACCATTGAGCCAGGTCCAACTCATAGCGACCTTATGTACAACAGAACAAAACATACCATGACACTGCTATGCTGGCACTATGTCATTGCTCCTCTGCTATTCTTAGGGTTTTCAACGATTGTTTGGGATTGTTTCAGGAGTGGGCTGCCAGATCCTTCTCCATGTTTTTTTTGTTTTTTTTTTTTTCAGTGCTGGGGATTGAACTCAGGGCTTCAGAGTATGCAGAACAGTACTCTACCAACTGAGTCAAATCTTATCCTGTCCTTAGAGTTAGAGTGTTATAAAGAGTGATTATAATTCATGTTTCTGTTATTAATCATTAGAATATTCCTATTAATTAGTAAGCCTGCAGCCTTAGCCCTGTGGCATCCAATCCCATCAGATCTTGGAAGCTAAGCAGGGCCGGGCCTCTTTAGTACTTGAATGGGAGACAGCCTGGGAACATCAGATACTGTAGGCTTGAGAGAAGGACCTGATCATCCCCTCCCAAATATCAGTCTGCCATTGAAAATCCTATGGATAGCAGAGAAGCACTGACAATAGTGTTTCACCTGTTGTACGTAGGGTTGCCATGAGTCAGATACTGACTCAACATCACCTAACAACAACAACATTAATTAGTAAAGAAGAATGAAAAGAGGCCCATATCTGAAAGAACTAAAAGTTAAAATGCCCAGGGTCTTGTTCCAACTCTGCCACTTATTAACTATGTAGCTTTGGAAATTATAGAATTTTATAAGGAGTCAAGCACATTTACTTTTTATTATTTCATTTTTCTAATTTTTAAAATTAAGAGCTTGTATTGCATAGGTGGGTTCCTACTTTAAGCAGTGCAGGTATCACTACTGAGTCATGGTAGCTGTCTATGTGGGAAGCATATTTGTCAAAAAAATTAGTAAAAAGTCCCTTCCATAATCTCTATGACCTACCATCTCTTCTAGTTCTGCCTCCCACATGTTATCCATCTGACTGAGTTGCTAGTAATAACTTTGAATTGTTTAATGATATTTCTTCTCTGTGTATACCTAAAGTTTTTGGGCGTATTTTCACTTGTCTGTGGTAGTGAACTGGGACAATCTACTGTATATCTAAACTTTCTCTGCCATCCTGGGAAAGCCACATGGGAGAAGCAGCAGCATGGATGATTCCATGGATAACATCCTTGGAGGCATAGCCCAAGATGATAAAAACTTACCAGACTACAATATACAAGTACCTCCTGGCTCTACTTCCTTAGGGGTCTATTTTATTTCCTTGACTCTCTTGTGTTTTAAACAACAACAACAACTACAACAACAGCAGCAATAACACCTTCAAAACTGGGATTGGATCTTTAGCTCTTGTCACTTCTTCCTGTTTCTTGAATATTTCTCCACTCTGATAAATAATTGGTTGAACTGATAATTGGAAAGGCCAGATACACTGGAAAATGTGATTGCTAAGGTCTTTCCAAACATGAAAGTTTTATTCTAAAATCATTCAAGAGCAGCTCCTCTAGTTTCAGAATAAAATAAAATGGTCAGCTTGATGTGTAATTGCAAAATTGATACCCCTTTCTTTGTAAAATAATATGAAATGATCATTCAAAGAGAGTAATAAAGTCATGCCTGTCATTATAAAAGATATAGCTGAGATTTGAAGAATTGAGATTAAAATGATGAGACCTGTTCTCAGCATAAGGACAGTTATGGAGATGCACACGTTATAGGTAAATGGTTCTTTAAAAAATTTAGCATTCACTTTTGGAAGGATGAAAGAACAAGGTTAGGATGAAGACTTGTTTGACCTTCTAAGTGCTGAAATGCATCCCTTTATCATTCTTTTAATAACAGTGATGTTCTCATAATGTTATCAGCTTAAAAATTTGGTCTGATGGCCACATGTTAACATGACAAATATTTATGATTGAGTTGGGAGTGTCAGCTACATCTCTTAATTAAACACCTCATTAAGCCTGCTGTAGAGCCTGAGCCAGCTTATCAACAGACTCATCCTCTCTTGAAAAACCATAGTACATTACACCCTGCTTATCCTCAAGGGGTGTGAAGCAGGTCTGGGAGGGAGTGTTAGCTGTGTGCTCCCCACTTAAGGAGTGGCATGTGAGGGTCAGCTATGGAAATTGCCAGGTTTGGGGTAACTTGGGTTAAGAGCATGCCATACATACACAAAATGCTTTCTTATATGAGAATAAAACATGTCAGAATCTTTTAGGACAGAAATTAGGGTATGCTTTTGCTATAGTGATCAACAAAATATATTATTAGGTATTTTTGGCAGGAGAATATTTAGCTTTCCAGACCTCTCAGCATAAAGCCAGTTGATGTTAATGTATTCCACTGATGGTAATTTTAGTGGAGTGACATGGTGAGTTAAACCGGGAATTCTTTTATATTTGTACACTCTAAAGACCTTAGTGGTTGCGGTTTTATCTTCACATTTCCCATTACTCAGGGCTGAATGGTACTGTGACTCTTATTTTCTTCAATATCAACTTGTTGTTGTTGTTAGGTGCCGTGGAGTTGGTATCTGAATCATAGCGACCCTCTGTACAACAGGGGAAACACTGTTGTCAGTGCTTCTCTGCTGTTCATAGGGTTTTCAATGGCAGATTGATTTTTGGGAGGGTGTTGCCAGGTCCTTCTCCCAAGCGTACAGCTTCTGGTGTTCCCAGGCAGTCTCCCATCCAGGTACTAACCAGGCCTGACTCTGCTTAGCTTCCGAGATCTGACGGGATCGGATGCCACAGGGCTACCGCTGCAGGCTCAATATCAACTATCTAACTATTAAACTTCTAGTAGGAGAAAGTAAGGTTCTTAAAAATTAAAAGATTATGAAATTTCATTTGCTGACTATAGGATGCCTTGATTCAAATATTTGAATAATACTATAGTCTATAACCTCCATGTGTCTGTCAGTTAGTAGTGCTGTGTGTTGCGGGGGCTTGTGTGTTGCTGTCTGAGCGTTATGCCACTGGTATTTCAGATACCAGAAGAGCCACCCATGTGAACAAGTTTGAGCTGAGCTTTCTTAGGGGGAAGGACCCGACAGTCTACTCCTGAAACAATTAGCCATTGTAAACTTTATGAATAGCGGAGAACTGTCAAATATAGCACTGGAAAATGAGCCCCCAGGTTGGAAGGCATTCACAAGATGACTAGGAAAGAATTGCCTCCTCAAAGTAGAGTCAATCTTAATGATGGGAATGGAGTAAAGCCCTTAGGACCTCCATTTGCAGATGTGGGACAACTCAAAATGAAAAGGAACACAGTGACTGCAACATTGGGCTCAAACATAAAAGGATTGTGTGTGTGGCACGATGTTGAGGAGTGTTTCATTATGCTGTGCCTAGGGTTGCTATGAGTCAGACCTGACTTGATGGCACCTAACAACAATAGTCTATAAATTATAGAAATTCTTGATAGCCCCTTTACTGTTGTTGTAGTCAAGAAAACTTAATTTTTATTATAATTACCATTCAATGTAATATAAATATGAAACAGTATATTGCATATTATATGCTGCATTATACATATTTTAATTATCATTTTAAAAATGTATATCTGTCTCCCCAGTAGACCATAAGGTCTTGGAAGGTAGGAGAAAGGTTGTGTTTTACTTATCAGAGAGTCTATCAATAAACAAATACTCAACAAATGTTAATTTAATAAGTGAAGTATTGCCAGATGCTTTTAAAATAAACCAACATGAATACTTATTGCGTTAGACTGTACAAACCTTATCTTACTTAGTCCTAAATGACCACTATAAAATCCAGGTACTTTAAAAATTGTTTCTAAAGTAAAGAAAACAGAGATGAAGTCCCAAAGAGGTAAATAATATTCTTGGAGTCATAATGAGAGTTGTATCCAGGATTTGAAGCCAATTATTCATAGCTCTGTAGTTCAAGCTAAGATCTCTAGTTAAAATGAACATTTTAAAAATGTATTTTGAAGAAGTATGTTTTGTTAATAAAAAAGGGACTTAGAAATACTACTTTTTGTACATATATGAAGGCAACATGAAGTTTGGATTAATGACTCTTGAGAACTTGGTTCTTTCAAAATCCTATAGTCCTTAGCAAAAGATCTTTAGTTGAAGCTGTTATTCTGTATAAAACTATTGTGGGCAGAAGAACCACTAACTGTAAAGATGAATCTGGAAGGATGGGCTGAATCAGAGCTTGCTGACCTTTTCAAAGAGAGGTGTGGACAATCTTTCTGCCAGCTGGACAGCAGGATGAGTCATTCAGGGAAAAAAAATCACCCATTGTATTTTATTAACATAAAATTTGTCATTCTGGTTTTAACTGAAAGATTATAAAGGAAAAATGAGAACATTTCAGACTTGAATTCCTACATGATTTAGGTTTACAGCCTTCAGAGATTTCTCCCTAGCAGACAAAAAAAGACAAGGCCTGATCAAGAGATATCACCTTTGTTTGTCACCCCCAGCCCCTCCCTGACTCCTCTAGCCCTGAAGCATACTGTGAAACTAAGGTTCAAGAGACTGGCCTAGTGGAGGTCATCCAAGAAACAGCCACAAGGGAATGGGCAAGCTAGGCAAGGAAGGAAAGGAAGCCAGTAAAGAGTGTGTATCAAGCAAGTTGCCGCTGTTGTTAAATTGATGTGATCACACTGGGTAACTTTAGGTGGATATTGGTTGATGGAGACTTTAAGACCAGTAGCTGATACTTCCTGCTTGCCCTGACTGGGCTAAGCTTTCTCTCATGGCCAGAGACAGATGTGTTTCAGTGAACTGCCTTGGGTATGAAGAAGTCCTGGGGGAATGTGGGTATGGTACTTAGCACAAGGTATAGGTAAGGAGGCAGAAATAATAATGCTCAGCCGTGGCTCTGAAGCCTTAAATTTTACAAAGCGTTTTCGGAAACAATTCCTGACCTGAGTTTGATTCTCATAACCATATCATATGAAGCAAGGACATAACCATTCTTATTTTACAGAGGAGGAAATGGAGGAATAGGGAGTTTAGTATGCTTCCCATGATTATATAGGTTGTGAACAATGGTGCTGAAGCAATATGTAGTCATTTAGCCAAAGACATAACTTTCTCTTCCAATGGAATGCATACTTTGATGAGCCTATGTAGTCCAACACTTCACTAAACCAATGTGGGGACTCACAAAATTAGAATTTGCAGTTTGCACTGTGTGTTCTATCTTCACGTTGGACAGAAAAACATAAATGAGAAATTAAGGAATACTTTTGTAGGTAGTTAGCTTGAATATTAAGGAAATAGAGAAATATAGGAAGAAAACAGAAGAGAAAGAAAGAGGAACTGAGATAAGTGTCAATTAAACCTTCCCATTCCTAACCTTTTTCTTCTTCTTCAACAACTTCAATTTGTGTGCCAGATAATCAATCAACTTACTGACAAATGATATTCCCTAAATTATTTACCTGCTGATTAAAACAGTGAGCGCTCTGTTTTTGTTCTTACATCAAATCCTATATACAACAGTCTTTTTACAGAGCAGACATAAATGTTATTCAAGGCCTTGAATGAGTATCCATTTTCAGGTCGCACAGGCAATATTTATTGTGAACACTTGAAGTCTCCATAATTATTCATTTTGGAAGTGCTGTAAAACACTAATTATGAAGATTCATTTGTAATATGAGTAACATTTTGAAGATATCAATGTGATTTTTCTGTTATTTTTCCTAGCAGGAAATCTAGTCAACCTAAGTCATTCATCTATCTGGAAGATTATGATATACAGGTAATATTCTGGTTTTGGTGTGCAAAATGGGATTGTACAGAAAATTAATATCCTTAGAAGCCAGGCCATAGTCTTGAGAAAGGACTTTCTAATTTTTTTTTGTTCTCTCTGTTGCCACATTAAAAACAGAATTTTATGTACTGTGTTAGGATTTTCTAAGTTCCTTAGGTTCCCTCTGTTGCCATATTAACAACAGAATTTCTAGTACTGTGGTATTAATATGCTGCCATATTAAAAATAGGGCTAAAGGTCTCAGCCTCTCCCCCAGGCTTAGATGGAACCTGGAAGGAGTCTATGATGTAAAAAACTCCTCCTTAATTTTTTATGATTAAGAGGTATAAATGAAAAGCCACCTCTTCCTGGCCCTGGAATATTGTGGCAGGAATAAGGGTGAGGGGCTACAACATACTCATGCCTGTTCAGTTTATCACTTGTTTTAAGAGGACACTAGTATTAAAAAGTGAGTATTCTATAGGGATAGAGAAGTCTCTTATTCCCTATGTCATTTAAGAGTTCACCAATGGGTCCTATTAGGGTCTCTGGAACAGTATACATGTCCATATTTTGTGTCTTTGTACTGTCTCGACTTCCTGAAAGGTGCTTCTTTTTTACCTGTGCAGGATTCATCCTCAGCAAATTCAAGCTTTAGAACAGAATCCATCTCCTTTGGAAAGTCTTTCCTGACACATTCAGGCAAATATCATTTTTACTAGTTCCTCTTAGTTTGGTTTGCATAGTGAATATCAGAAGAGCCTTACCTCCGTTCTGAGACTGTGTCCTTTACAGTGCTTTGCTTAGGACAGGTATTCAAAATATTTTGATTTTTTTGAATGATGAAAGAGAGGGAATATGTCTTTTCAATTGTAACACCTAATTAGTAATGTTAAACAGCTTTGTATTATTTACCCTACATGGGCATTGGATGATTTTTAAGAGGTGCAAATTAGATAAAAATAATGTCTTATGCCATGTAGCACATCTATAAATATTGTTGCTGACAAGTTAAACAGAAATGTGTGAAAAGTCATTTTAAACTATAATACTTGGAGCCTATTCCAAGGCCTATAAATATCTGAAGAGGACTCTTGAAGACTGGAGATAGTTTTAATGGAACTAACTGTTCCATTTAGATTACATAAACACATGGTTTTAAAAATACAAAATTAACATTCTGTTTTTAGTTTTCTACCCACTGGATTTTAGCAGATTCTTTATTTTCAAACTGTTGGAAAACAAACAAATGAAAACTTACATGAGTGAGTTTTAATGTTTTAATCTTAAATACTTTTATCCTAGTTGAAGATTTTTCTTCCTTTGAATTATTATGGGTAATGTATTTATTCTGATGGTGAACATGTTTTCAACACTATCAATATCCTATAATTTTAAAGTAGAAAAATAATATTTGGTTTAACAAATTAAAATAGTAGTTTTATTTTCCACCTCTAAAATGTATTTGAGATGTGGACATTCTCATTGATTTTTGTCTTCATAGTCTGTACTCCAGAGACACTGTGTATTTTGCATCCAAATAGTGTTATCTTTTTTTTTTCAATTCGTTGTGGAGTAAGAAAATTTGGATGGCAAATGAAAAAGAATTTTTAAACATCCCTGAAACTGCTAAAAAAAAGAGTCAATATATGGATAAATATTCTTTAGGTGCTTAAGATCTTTCATAGTCTTAATTTTTGTCTGTTAGGGAAATCTTTATCATAAGGCACCTACTTAAGGAGAGAGGAATAATTCTTTCCTTTCTGTGTATTTCCCACTTCCTGTTCCTGAATCAAACAAGGTCTGAAAAATGAAGTTTGATTAAAGAATCTAATTTGAGTATTATAAAATGAACACAGAAAAAGAAACTTCTCTATTTCAAATGGAATTAACTCTTGGCAACAGGGACACCACAGAAGGAATCAGTTCTAATCAGTGGGTCAGGATGAGCCAACGCAAGAGTGATATTGCCCTTTAGCAGACTGAACAACAGGAAAATGGCCTTTTCCCGAAAAAAAATATGTGCATGTGAATGCTTTTAAAGACCAATTGGAAAACTGGGCTATCATGATGTTCACTTACTCATACCCCAGAAGGCATTTCTCTGCCCCTTTGTGTTCCAGTGGAAGGAGAGACAGGAAGGAGTGCTACTTCCTGAGGCCACCACCTTCCTCTTCTATTTGGCAAACGTTGATTGACAGCACCTCACATCTCATTTCCCTCCATTTGGTTTATATACACGAGGTGACTGTTGTGAGGGTTACATGAGTAAGTATGTTTATTTGGTAAAATTAATGAGCCTTGACCCCATAAAAACAGTACTGGAATGGTATAAAATACAATTGTTTTCAAATCCAGTAATTTTACAGCCAGTTAAAGGACTCTTTAGAGAAATCATTGTGAATCTTATTGAGCTAAAAAATTCAGTATGTTCATGTAAATGCGTGTTCCTCTTTTATTGTGATTGTTCTTTTTAAGTTTCCATCTCATAAAAATGGTCCACCACCAGTCACAGGTACATATGCAAAGCAAATATTATAGACTGATATTCTATAGTGTTTTTATTACAAGATTAATTTAGATATGTTTCCTTGTTTCCTAGGGTAGCATTTTGATAATTAGTTGTTTGCTTTCTGCAATTTAGATTCTAATTTAGTCTTTAAATCTAGCTGGGAGAATATTTAAGTTAAAATGATAAACATTTTATCTCATGTACTAATTAAACTGTCTTTTAAAAAGATAGCTTGCATGGGTATCTGCTTAACATGTTTCATCAAAACCATTGCAATGGTATGTAATTTTAATGTAAAATAGTCTTCTTTGCAGGGAACTGAGCCTGCTGCTGGATCTTTAAATTTTCAGTGTCTGTTGTCATAGCAACCAGAATTGACTCTGGTACCCACTGTGTTCAACATAAATTAATTTAAAGACATAGAATTTGAAACAGTTTAGGCAATTTTAAGTATGTATCTGGCTAGACCTCAGAATTCAATGCTGTTTTATATTTAAAATGGCATTAAATATGTTCCTTTTATGCTAATTAGACTTTGTAAGATTCATTTCCTTAAATGTGATTAAAGGAAAATGTTGGAAAACTAGTTCCTGAATTGCTTGTGAGATGTAAGCTTTTAATAATGTAAAGAGTATTTCCTCTTTTAAGACACTGTAATTACCATTTGTCTTGCCAAAACAACCCTGGTATTTTCTGAATATATAGGCTCAATATTACCTAAATAAACTCTATTTTGAATGTTTTAGGCAAATATCCTTCAAGCCTTATGCTGTGATAATCTTCCTAGCAGAAGGAAGCTGGCTATCTTTCAGTACTTTTTATGCCTAATTGGTACCTATTACATTGAGGAGATGATTTTCTCATTAAATAATTCTAATCAGCTTTGAAACATTTGTTTTTCCTCTAACTTTTGGGAGTTTGAGTTTTCCAGGTAGACACAATTAAAAGATGAAAGACAAAGTGCTCTTTTTGTTACAGGAAATGTAGTTACTATATAGAAAATAAATTGAATACTTAAAATTTTCTCCTCTTCTTTTCTGAGAAAAGTATGGCTTTCTCTGAAATGGTTTCATTTCCTCTGAATCATCTAATGTCAACTTAAAGTTATTTGAACAGTAGTCATTCATTTTTGGATTTAAGATGATAGACTAGTTTATAGGATTTCAGGAACACTGCTTTCATATTTCTTCTGAAATTAGAAAGAACACTGTACATTAAATATTTAGAACTCTAGTTATACACATAAAACTAAGCTACTTCATCAGCCTAAGATTTATAAATGAGTTGTTTTCTACCCTGCTATATTGATAAAAACTAGAGCAAGACATTTAAGGAAAGACAGAAATCTCTTGCAGCCCTGTGTGACTCATTGATGCCCAGCAGATAGTGCCATTAATAAAACAACAAAGACAACACACCTGAAATTCACTGCTTCTGAGGTGATTAGTTCTGTGACATATAATATACATAATCAAAATGAAGATGTTTTAAAACTTTCCTTGTTTGAATTAGATCCCATGAACATCTGTCTCTAAATGAGCAAACCATTAATCATTATTCTAAATCTTCTTTTCTTGATTATCATAAGTAAATTTGGACATTTATCACTAAATTGCTTGACAACATGTTTTTAAAATAAGAGTGAGAATTACTTCAATAATAAACACATGGCTAGGAATTAAAAACAGCCATAATTTAGTGTAATAATCTGACCCATAAACCAAGGCTTGGAACATGAATGGAATCTGATACAGTTTATAATGACCCAGAAGAGGAATCAAGTAAAGTTGAAGAAAAGAATATACTGTGAAATGTATGAGCTGAGATTCTTTTTTGTCCAGATTACTTTCACTTCCATCCCGAGAAGCTTAAATTTGAGATGCTGACAGATTCAGAGAGTTGGGGAAAAAAGTCATATTCATACAGCAGTATCGTAAGGCTGGTAACCATCACTGCACCCTTCCTGAGTCTGAGGATTCCATAATAACAAGCTCTGTCTGAAATGCCAGGGACTGCAAGAATCACCTATCAAAATGATCCTGAAATGGATGTGTACCTTAGAGCTCTGTCCATATGGCATAGTCATAAATAGATCAAAGTACTGAGTAATAGCAATATTTTGAAAAATGTTAGCATGTTTCTTCTCCCACCCTGTTCTTATTCTCTTTTTGATATAGTCAGCCTTAGCAGTCCATGCCTGCAGCGGTAGCCCTGTGGCATCTGATCCCGTCAGATCTCGGAAGCTAAGCAGGGTCGGGCCTGGTTAGTACCTGGATGGGAGACCGCCTGGGAACACCAGAAGCTGTAGGCTTGGGAGAAGGACTGGCAACCCCCTCCCAAAAATCAATCTGCCATTGAAAACCCTATGAACAGCAGAGAAGCACTGACAATAGTGTTTCCCCTGTTGTACAGAGGGTCGCTATGAGTCGGATACCGACTCCACGGCACCTAACAACAACAACAACAACAAGCAGTCCATACGTCTAGGGAGAGGTCAGAATTTTCTGGAAAAGGAGTAAAAATACAGATAATAGCTAGCTTCTGCTTTGCCAATTAAGATTATATAGTAACACAACAGCCAGTCAATTGTCTTCACATAGGATTTCCCAATTTTTCTATCTTCCTTCTGCTATTAATAGCTCAGCACTAAAGTTGTAGGACCCTGCACATAGAATTCTTCTGTGAAATAGAAATGACTCCTCTTCTACTTTTGACAATGAAGCCACAAGTCAATTTTTAGTGAAAGAAAAAGGAGGACATGAATTATAGAAAATTTAAAGCTACCTTTTCCTGACTAGGAATTTTGCTAGTGATTTTTGGGAAACAAAGAAGCATTTTCTCTCTCCAAGCTAAAGTCCAGAAGGGTATCAGATGAATTAGAGAGCATCAGTGAGATTAAGAGTAAAGTGAGGAGGAAGAGATGGGGAGAAGGGAGAAGATTCCATCTTGTTCTCCGTTTAGGACTCTGGAAAGTGGTCATCTCTGGTTATACCTGTACCATCTTGGAGCCAGGCCACATTAGGGAGATTTATTTGTTCAGAAATGAGGCTATGAAGTTCAGGATTCAAGTATGGTATGAGTGCAAACAGAGGCAACGAATTTGTTTTAGCAGCAGAAGCTGGGATTGAACCCAGAAACTTGGAAGTATGGCAGATAGTTGAGAGTTGAGGTAAGGTCTAGTCAGCCTTTTGTTTGCTCATGACAGACCTGAGTTCCACTGATTATAAACTTGTCATGAGTACTAGAGCAGAAGCTGTATTCAGGCAGAAAACCCTACCATCATAGAGATCAGAGGCCTTAGTATTTGAGGACATTGATTGTCTCTTCTGGTTTTTGCATACCTTCTTCCAGCATATCTGCTTCTAGACATCAGCTTTGCAAAATGATTGAATACTTCAAAATGATTGAATAGTACAAGATGATTGAATACTGCAAAATGATTGAATACTGCAAAATGATTTAGTACAGTTAAAAACTGAATTGAAACATTGAGGTATACACACACACACACACACACACACACACACAAACATATCTGTCCCATTCTCTCGTTTTTCTGTAGGACTCTAATTATCATAGGTTAGGCCATTTAATGCTGTCCCAAGTTAATTATTTTTCCTATCATATTTCTCTTTGTGGTTTAGTATGAATGAGTTCTTGTCACTGGCTTCCAGTTTACTGATCATTTCTTTTGTTGTATCTAATCCACAATGAATCCCTTCCAAAGGATTTTTTTATTTTGTATTTTTTTCAGTTTCAAATATTTTAATAATTAAATAAATATATCCTGAATTTCCACATAGCTCCTGAAATTCCCTACCCTCCATTATACCCAATTTTGAAGTTGTCTGTTAAGCTTAACATCTGACTTATCTTTATCTATTAATTCTTCTTTTCTCTTGACTATGGATCATATTTTCCCTATTTGTTCATATGACTAGTCATTTTTTATTACATACTGGATATTGTACTGGTATGTTATAGGGACTCTGAATCCAATTATCTTTCTCTGAAGGGTGTAATTTTTTTCCTCAATGAGTGGTTAAATTATTGGTGAATCATTTAGTTTTGTCATCTTTCATTCTGAAATGTGGTTCTTCTGGGATTTTGTTGAAAATCCTGATATAATTATCAAGCCACTCTAATTTAGCAGAACTCTAATTCCTAAATCTTGACTCCTATGGTGTACATTCACTAATGTCTCTAACTGTTGCCATCCTCCAAGCTCTTCTGAGTCTCATCTTACAAATCTGAGGTTTAGGAACCAGCTCTTCTGTAGTACTCTCTTTACCAGAATTTCCCCAACTCAATATCTAGCCTCTCAGGCAGCCCTCAGCTCTCTCCTTTGATTCCTCAGGCTAATAATGTCTTGATTGGGCTCTATGTACTCTGGGCTATAGACTGAGCAGTGTCATGGGGGAAAAGCATATAAATGTAGATTTTCACTAGTGTTATTCCTTTCTTTCAAGGATTAAATCTTCTTTAGCTCACACCAATTTTATCACCTCTTGGTGCTTTCAAACAGTAGTTCCTCACTCTCCAATTTTTAATTGCTACCAACTGGAAGGCTTGTTTGATACAAGCTAACTGGTCATTGTTGTTGTTGTTAGGTGCTGTCTAGTCAAGTCCGATTCATAGCAACCCTATGTACAGCGAAACAAAACACTCCCCAATTCTGTGCTAGGCACATGATCTTATTTATGTTTAAGCCAATTGTTGCAGACACTGTGTCAATCCATCTGGTGGAGGGTTTTCCTTTTTTTTTTTATTTTTTTTTATGACATGCCACTCTCCCAGACATGATGTCCTTCCCCAGGAATTGGTCTCTCCTGACTACTTGTCCAAAATATGTAAGATGCAGTCTAGCCACCCTTGCTCTGTTTATTACTGAAAGCCAAAATCCAAAAAGTGGGAATGATTGTCAGTGTAGAGACCAAGGAGGATGGTAGGAGATAAGCTTCAAAATATAAACAAAACGTTAATCATGGTTTCACTGACCTTTGTGAGGAAGTTGATAACATTCTAAGCACAAAGGCATTACAGTATTTTAAGTAAAGGAATAATTCAATTTTATCTAAAGATTCTATCATAGTTCTTCATGAAAATATGGTAGGGCAGATATTTGTGATTCCACATGGACATAGATAGTGCTAGTATTAGAATGGTACTTGTTAATCATAACAAAAATGTCTGAGAGGACTGGGATTTAGCTCAGTTGGTAGAGCACTGCTCTGTAGTCGCTGAGTTCCCAGATTTGATTCCCAGCACCACAAAAATGGGAGAAGGACATGGCAATCCACTCCTGAGGCAATCCTGAAACAATCAGCCATTGAAAATCCTATGAGGGTCGCTACCAGTCAGACATGATTTGACTGCACCTAACAACAATAACAACATATGTCTGAGACAGTGATGGATGACAGAGCAAAACCTCATAGTGGGGAATGATATGAGGACTTTTATAGGCACAGGTGATCAAAACCTGACTTATTAGGAAAGAAAAGAGGGGTAGTCATGGTTTAAAAAGCGATTGTTCTGAGAACCAGGGGACAGGTCCTCCTTTTTCCTTCCATTTATTTGTTGAACACTTCCTAGATACTGTTCTAGGGGATAGACTACAACAGTGAACAAATACTTTCTTTTTTCAGAAACAAGACAAGGGTATGCAGTTTTGACATTTCATCTTTGACATACTACAAATAAAGCTAGAGATTTACTTTCTCAATGAGATCTGGTAGCTGAGCACTTCTTTAGCTTGCTCTGCTATTGATCAAATTTTAACCGGAGTATAGAGAAAAATGCATAAAGTAGACAGAATCTTTCAAACTACAGATACAGCATGGTGGTAGAAATTCCTTTGAGTTCCACTTTTTAAAATCAATTACCAGTTTTATGTTCCTGAAGAATATTTCTGATAGCCTGGTCTACTCTAATTTTTTTTCTGGAAAAATGATGCACTACAGTTGCAGTTTATCTGTTAATCTTTTAGTCTCACAAGGAGACTGAAAAATGGTTTAAACTAAGAAGAAAAATCCTGCTGTCAATTCCAGAATGAAAACCATGTGCCTCCTCAGAAAAATGTCTGAGATTTTTTTGGGGGTGTGTGCATATGCAGCTCAAAAGCCAGCAGGCAAGTAATAAAACTAAAGGAATATTTACAGATCCATTGCATGCAAATCTGTTCTTTTACTTTGTCATGGAATCTTGCTTAACTTTCTTATTTCAGAGCTAGCTCTTGGCTCAGTTCTGAATAAACAGTGCACATCCATGTGGGAGCAATGAGGAGGAACTGTAGCATCTGGTATGGTTTTAAAAATAACTTCCTACTTATGTAACTGAGATCTCACCAAAAAAATCAATGAGATTTTCCACGTCTGAGATCTAAGGAAATAGTTCCTTTGAAAGCTGTTGATTCATGTAGCATTGTTATTTTGAAAGAAAAACATTCCTACCCAAGAAGCAGATGTTAACAGACCATGGCCCTAGAGTCATAACTCTAGATTATTGTGATCTGAGTTTGTATTCTCAGCTTCATTTACAATCATTAAGAGCCTTTACTTTTAATTACTCCTTTATTGATTGCACACCACATATTTCTTCTAGTCTGTACAAAATGTCAACTTAACCAGAGTGGGCAGGTTTGCATTCACAATCAAGCTAGCCTACTTGGTTACAACAGAATGGTGCCTACCAGTTTATTGGTTCTGGATAACAATGTTATTCATGAAGCTATGTGCTTCTGAGATAAAAAACACTTTATTGCTTTAGGAACTAAGCACTGTGCTGCTTCTGAAATATGATATTATAGAACTGTCTTTAGCTTCTCAGCTCTGAGGAGCTGTGGAACATATTAAAATCAGGACTTTATTTGTGGTCCTGTTTAAAAATATTCATCTGGTTTCTCTTTTAAACTTTCTTTGGAGGATGTTTTTCTTCAACAAGAAATGTGTGTGTACTTGGTAAATACTTTCTGAAGAATCCTGAGCTTTGACCTTTCATAATAAATGTCCTTTTATCTTTGTTAAGAACTTAACAGATATTAGATTATAAAGCCACTATGTAATAAGCTCCCCGACACGTCTGTCAGTTTGCCACACTGTGGGGGCTTGTGTGTTGCGATGAGGCTGAGAGCTCTGCCACTGGTACCTCAGATATGAGCAAGGTTACCAATGGTGGACAGGTTTTCAGCTGAGCTTCCAGACTAAGATGGACTAGGGAGTAGGACCTGGAGAACCACTCCCAAAGCAACTAGCCATTGAAAACCCTATGAATAGCAAAGAAACACTGTCAGATATAGTGCCAGACAATGAGCCCCCCAGGTTGGAAGGCACTCAAAAGACTAATGGGGAAGAGTTGCCTCCTCAAAGTAGAGTGTACCATGATGATGGAAATGGAGTAAAGCCCCAGGGACCTCAATTTGCTGATGAGGCACCACTCAAAATGAGGAGAAACAACTGTAAACATCCATTAATAATTGGAACATGGGATGTACGTAGTATGAACCTAGGAAAATTAGAAATCGTTAAAAGAGAAACGGAGCACATAAACATTGACATTCTAGGCATCAGTGAGCTAAAATGGACCAGCGTAGGCCATTTTGAGTCAGACAATCATATGGTCTACTATGCTGGGAATGATAAACTAAAGAGAAATGAGGTTGCATTCATCATCAAAAAAAGACACTTCAAGATCTGTCATGAAATACAATGTTGTCAGTGATAGAATAATATCCATACACCTACAAGGAAGGCCAGTTAATATGACTATTGTGCAAATGTATGCACCCACCACTAAGGCCACAAATGAAGAAAGAGAACACTTCTATCAGCTTCTGCAATCTGAAATAGACCAAATATGCAATCAAGACATACTGATAATCACTGGTGAGTGGAATGCAAAGGTTGAAAACAAAGAAGAAGGCTCAGTAGTTGGAAAATATGGTCTTGGTGACAGAAACGAAGCTGGAGATCACATGATAGAATTTTGTCAGACCAATGACCTTTTCATTGCAAATACATTTTTCAACATCATAAACAGAGACTATACACATGCACTTCACCAGATGGAACTTATAGGAATCATATTGACTACATATGTGGAAAGAGACGATGGAAAAGCTCGGTACAAAATGTCAAAACAAGACCAGGTGCTGACTGTGGATCAGACCATCAACTTCTCATATGCAAGTTCAAACTGAAGCTGAAGAAAATTAGAATAAGTACATGAGAGCCACAGTATAACCTTAAGTATATCCCACCTGAGTTCAGAGACCACCTCAAAAATAGGTTTAATGCATTAGACACAAGTGATAGGGGACCAGAAGTTGTGGCATGACATAAAAGATATCATTCAAGAAGGAAGCAAAAATTCTTAAATAGACAAGAAAAAAAGAAAAGACCAAATTACATGTCAAAAGAGACAGCAGAACTTGCCCTTGAACATCGAGCAGCTAAAGTAAAAGGAAGACATGATGAAGTTAAGGAACTAAAGAGAAGATTTCAGAAGGCAGCTCGAGAAGACAAAAACAAATATTAAAATGACATGTGCAAGGAGCTGGAGGCAGAAAACCAAAAGGGAAGAAGATGCTCTGTGTTTCTCAAGCTTAAGGAAGTGAAGAAAAAATTTAAGCCTCAAGTGGCAGTAGTGAAAGATTCTACAGGGAAAGTATTAAATGATGCAGGAGACATCAAAAGAAGATGGGAAGTATACACAGAGTCATTATACAAGAAAGAATTGGTAGATGACCCACCATTCCAAGAGGTTTCCTATGAAGAGGAATCAATGGTGTTGAAGGATGGAGTGGAAGCTGCCTTGAAAGAACTGATGACACACAAGTCTCCAGGAATTGATGGGATACCAATAGAGATGTTTCAACAAACAGATGCAGCACTGGAGGTGTTAACATGTTTGTGCCAACAGGTTTGGAAAACAGTTAGTTGGCCAACTGACTGGAAGAGATCCATATTTGTGCCTATTCAAAAAAAGGGGATCCAACTGAATGTGCAAACTATGGGACAATATCTTTAATATCACACACAAGCCAAATTCTACTAAAGATCATTCAGAAGCGACTGCAGCAGTATATAGACAGGGAATTACTGGAAAATCAAGCGGGATTCAGAAGAGGGCGGGGAACTAGGGACATCATTGCTGATGTCAGGTGGATATTAGCTGAAAGCAGAGAATATCAAAAAGATGTCTATCTATGTTTTATTGACTATGCAAAGGCATTTGATTGTGTGGATCATAACAAATTATGGATAACACTTTGGAAAATGGGAATACCAAAACTCCTAATTGTGCTCATGAGGAATCTTTACATGAACCAGGAGGCAGTTGTTCGAATAGAACAAGGAAACACTACATGGTTTAAAGTTGAGAAAGGTGTGTGCCAGGGTTGTATACTTTCACCCTATCTCCTCAATTTATATGCTAAGCAAATAATCCGAGAAGCTGGACTTTATGAGGAAGAACGTGGCATCAAGATTGGAGGAAGACTCATTAACAACCTGTGTTATGCAGAGGACACAACTCTGCTTGCTGAAAGTGAAGAGGATTTAAAACATTTACTGATGAAGATCAAAGAGCATAGACTTCAATATGCGTTGTGACTAAACATCAACAAAACGAAAATCCTTATGACTAGGTCAGTATGCAACTTCACAACAAATGGAGAAAAGATTGAGGTTGTCCAAGATTTTGCTTTGCTTGGCTCTATCTATAATCAACACCCGTGGAAGCAGCAGTCAAGAAATCAAAAGACGCCTTGTTCTAGGAAAAGCTGTGGGAAAAGATCTCTTTAGAGTATTGAAAAGCAAAGATGTCACATTAAAGACGAATGTGCGTCTGACTCATGCCATGGTATTTTCAGTCGCATCATATGGTTGTGAAAGCTGGACATTGAACAGGAGAGACAGGAAAAGAATTGATGCATTTGAATTGTGGTGCTGGAGACATCTATTGAATATACTATGGACTGCCAAAAGAACCAACAAATCTGTCCTAGAAGAAGTGCAACCAGAGTGTTCCTTGGAAGCAAGAATGGCCAGACTGCGTCTTACATATTTCAGACACGTAGTCAGGAGAGATCAATCCCTGGAGAAGGACATCATGTTTGGGAGGGTGTCAGGTGAATGCAAGAGAGGAAAACCTTCCACCAGATGGATTGACACAGTGTCTACAACAATGGGCTTAAATATAAATAAGATTGTTTGCCTTGCGCAGAATTGGGAAGTGTTTCAATGTGCTGTACATAGGGTCGCTATGAGGTAGACTCAATTCGACCGCACCTAACAACAACAACAACATGTAATAAGCTAATGTAAAGAGTGGATACTAATCATTCATCTTATGTACTACTTTCTTTGGTGGAAGTATAGAATTAAAAAGTGAGCGTCCATGCTCAGGTCTTGACAAATTAGTAGATATTTCTATGACTTGTTGTTGTTGTTGTTGTTGTTGTTGTTGTTGTTAGATGCTGTCGAGTTGGTATCTGACTCATAGCGACCCTCATAGGGTTTTCAATGGCTGACTGTTGTGGGATTGCCTTGGGAGTGGATTTTCAGGCCCTTCTCCCACTTTTGTGGTGCTGGGAATTGAACTCTGGAACCTCAGAGACTGCAGCGTAGCCCTCTACCAACTGAGCTAAATCCCAGCCCGTTTCTATGACTTATCTCCTTCTATTATGTTGCCAATTCCAATTTTCAATTCTCTTTTCTCAGTGGCATGGAAAACTTGCCAGTCCCCTAAAATGAGACTGAGGGTCAGGGGACATTGAAATACTGGAACATCATAATGTATGTTGCAAAAGAAAATGTTATAGAGGTCCATCTGCACATATCATCAAGCATATTAAAAGAAAAGAGAAACAGAGACTATATCTGGTGAAGACTGTAGTGATACCTGGCATATATTAACAATGTGTTAGTCTGTCATCTGGTCATTAGCAGTTGATTTAGCACTTGTGGCCTCAAATTTTAAGTGGAAAGAAAAAACTGACTTGTGTAAGCTCTGAAAACCTCTTTCATCTTCCCCCTGCCCCCAGAAAACATCAAATAATCCTAATTTATTTTTGGTTATTTATTATACCACCAATATATGCCCATATTTCTGATGGAGGAATACAGGCATAGTTAAAAGTAAGACCCATGATGCTTTATTGTTTTAGCCAAAACCCAAATTTGTATGTTCTTCAGGTGACTGGCTATGCAAAATATTGTTTGATTTGGCAGATTCTCTCCATGTTTTCTTGGAATTTTGATAACTGCAAAATGATAGGATGTATCTGTTAGCCACCTATGAAGGTTTTGATGAGATTATTGTATGGGATATTAATGGCTGAGAAGAGAATAGCAATGACATTGTCATTAAATTGCATATGAGAGCTAAAATTCTCCATATTCTTTCAACAGAATCTTTGTATGGACTTCTCTACGCTCAGGGTAGACTGTCTTCCTGTTCTGTCTTTCTTGTGATTATCTGACACCTGTTCTCAAAGCAGTCCTCCAAACTTTGCAAGTTAATATTCTATATTCCTGATGTGTACACAGTCCCTTGGATTACTTTGAATCCATTTCTTCTACTTTGTGCCTTTATAGAAAGAAAAATTGGAGACATATTCTTTCTTTGCATCTTACTGTTTTTATATTTTCTTTCTGTTGAAAAATTTCCATCTCAGCAAATAAAATACAGTTTTCAAAGTTGAACCAAGCCTAGCATATTCACATATGGTAATTCTTTTCTGAATATTTCTTCCATCCTTCAAGTTCTAGGGGGGTGTGCTTGTTGAGTGGCATCAATGCCATTTATGTGTGATTTGACAAACTAGATTTCTAGTCATGTCCAGATGATAAATTTTGTTTTTCCTTTTTGTGTTGTACACATTAAAAAGCTTCTAAGCTGTCAAAGAATCCTCAGGGAAACTATTTGGCTCTTGAGGGAAATACTCCTTTTGGTGAAGAAATGATCTGTCAGGATAGGCTACATTGAGTAGTAAACCCTACTAGTGTTCCACCCATCACATCAAGAACCTTAGCACCACGTGTATGCATTGGGAAGGAGAAGGAAAGAAACAAATGTACTAGAAAGCACTTTATTAGTAGTCTCTAGCCTCTTTGATGCTGTGTTAAAAAGAGGGGAATACCCCTAGAAGTGGGTAACCGTGAAAGAAAATGGTTTAACGTCGTGTCTCTTGAACTTTAGCTAGAATAAGAATCAGCTGAAGAGCTTCTTACACCAGAATCTTGAGATTCTGATTTGGTAAGTTCAGAGTCCAGCCAGAGAATCTGAATTTTAATAAGCTTCCAGGTCATGCTGATGCTGGGATCTATGGTCCGCCCTTTGAACTGTTTTGATCTAAACCAGTTACTCTCAGAGTCAAGTAGAGCTTTTTAAAACACAGATTTCTGGGCTCTGCCCCCAGGGATTCAGACTCAGAAAGTCTAGCCTGGCTGGCTTTTGTTTCTTTGTTTCTTTCTTTCTTCTATGGGGTTAAACCCATAGCCTCACACATGCTTTTGCAAACATTCAAATATTGAGCTGCACTCTCAGCCCATTTTTTTACTTTTTATTTTGAGTTAGGGTCTTGCTAAGTTATGCAGGCTGCCTTTGGCCTTGAACTTGCAATCCTGCTGCCTCTGCCTCTGGAATTGCTGGGATTACAGGCATGGGCCACCATGCCCAGCTGGGCTGTATTTCTAACAAATTCTCAGGTCATGCTGATGCTGCCGGTTACAGGGCCACACTTTGAGACCCACTTTTCTAAAACATGGAGGTACAGGTGGACCATCACCACTATGTGAGAAGGCCAAGGAGCTTCTTAGTAGGGGATTTGGAGCATAGCCAGTCTGGAGGCAGGCTCAGCTGATGATGTATTCCAAGCAGTAGTAGGGACATTAAGGTTCTAGCAATCCAGAAGATTATTGCAGACAGCTGGAGACATTGCATTTTGTCCAAATCAAATTTTATTTGAATTTCAAAGAACAGAATGAATTTACCTGGCTCTTAGATGATAAAATTTAGAATCATGAAATTGTAGTGTTCCAGGCATGACTCTGATCATATGTGAGATAGTGTCCCTCCTGGGGACTCTCAGAACAGCATAAGAAGATTAAAGGCTGAGTGAGATGTTCTTGTCAACAGTGAGGGTGACTAAATGGGTGGGCTGGTGGGCAAACTCTTACCTTTCTTAGGCCCTATGAGTAAATGAGAAGAAGGAAAGCACTTAGCTGTGATATTGTAATCAGAATAGTTGTACTTGACATACTCCCAAAGAACCTCATTTTCCATTTTTGAAAGTCAAATCCTTCCCTTACCTTTTTTTATCAAAATATTGAGACCGAAGTATTTTATAGCATCCCAGGAGAGCTACTCATAGAAAACTTCAAAGCAAATCTCTTCTCTTAGAAGAAGTAATCTAGTCACATGCAGTTCAGTTCAGTCTCAGAAATGAATGTCCTCAAGGGAACTCTGTACCCAAATCCCCCACTGGAAGAAAACTTCCTGGGACAGGGACAGTCCAAAATGGAGTCCAAGAGTCAGATCCTTGATCATAATCACATAGTAAAAAATTCCACATGTTCTTCTGACCCTCTGTATGCTCTCTTAATAGAAATTCTCTTGCTCTCCTCCTTGACTCCCCTTTCCTTTTATGCTGAGAATTCTAGTTAACCTATGTATGTGAATATCCTGGAATCCTTGGAGACATTGAGGGCAGAGAAAAAGTAATTAAATCCTGGATTTCAGCTTGGTGCATTAAGCTTACATTCATAGATACCATCCATTGAGATTTTTCATCAATGAAAATTGATGAAAAATGTAGATTTTCTCTTTTCCCCCAGCCACATATTTTGCTCTGTGGGAAACTTAGGGGAGACAATTAAATGGTTGTGCACAAATTGTTCCTCTTGCTGGAAATAATTCAAGGAGTATTTATTTCTTATCAAATATGGGTGAGTCAGGTAACCTTCCCATGTATGAAGAACACACATATCATCAGTAGCCTACAGAAGAAAACAATTATAATTATTTCCCATCTGTAAAAAATATTTCAGGATACAACAAGGACATGGCAACAATAGCTTCCATATGCTTGTTTAAAATCATTAAATAATTAAAATTCTTTCCCAAATTGAGACTTCTTATTAAATTGAGATTTGGAATTTAAAAACTGAAGAGTTAACATTCTATTTCCTAAAGCATACCCAGAACAAGACTGCTCAGTCTAGTATATTGCAATTAAAATGATGACAGTTTTGCCTTTTGGTTCATTATTCTTTTGGAAGGTAATTAGCTTGAACTATATTGCATTGGACCTCTTTCTAATGATCCAAAATGAAGAAAATGCATTTAGATAAATACCAAGAAGCAATCAATGAAAAGAAGATAGGGCAATATTGAATAAAACTGATATGATTTACATTTAAAATACAGTTCATAGATGATTATGCTAGTGCATGGCTTTAATTCCAGCACTTGGAGAGAGGCTTAGGAAGCAGTATCATGAGTTCACGGGCAGCATGAACTACATAGTGAGGCCCTATCTTAACAAAAGAAGAAGAAAAAACAAAACAAATAACCAAAGAACCCCCCCCCAAAAAGAACAGTTCGTTTTAATTTAACGAACATTTGTTGAATGCATATTATATTCTAGGTACTGGTGATACAAAGATGAATGAAGCATTGTTACTATTGTCAGTTATCCCCAGTTAAGGGGTAAGGGGAATTAATATGAATAACTAATTCATGCAGAAATAGAAGATAGAATGTGTAATAGTGGGTGATACATAAAACTTGGAGCTAGAGAGGTTTTGTTTACAATCCTGGGTGTTGCTTTAATTTTGTGGCTTTAATTAACTTATTTTACTCTTATACTTTTCTTTTATCATCTCTGGGCACAATGCAGGCATTAGATAAGTGGAAAGTAGCAACAATTACCAAACTGTATATAAGGTACAGAAGTAATATAACAGGGAGAGTGATTGGGAGAATTGATCCAGGAAGGCTGCAAAGGGAAGATTGTGCCTTTAAAAGGCATTGATACAGGAATAGGAGTTTACCAGTAGAGAGTATTTATGAAAAGATTCCAGGAAGAGAAAACAGTATTTTCAAAGAAATATGGCATGGGAATTCTAAACTCTGATAATAGTTTAATGTTGCTATTTGTGTTAGTTGGAATTCTGTCACTATAAAAAAATACCTGACATAATCAACTTATTAAGAGGAAAAGTTTATTTGGCTCATAGTTTTGGGGCTTCCATCCATGGTCAGTTGGCCCTGTTGCTTTGGGCCTCTAACAACATATCATGGAAGTGGTACATGGAAAAAAAAATTACTCAGCTCATGGCTGGAAGAAAAAAAGGAAGGAAGAGATGAGGCCATCATAGTCTCCTTCAAGGGCTCTCTCTCAGTAACTGGAGGACTTCTCACTAGGCCCTGTCTCTTAAAGGTTCTATCATATCCCAATAGCACTGAGCTGGGAACCAAGCTTTAAAACATGTGTCTTTGGGGGACATTCCATATCTAAACTATGGCACTGTTGCTGTCATTTTGGGGAAAGTATCTTGGGATGAAGCTGGAGAAAAGGCAGGGGCCTA
This sequence comes from Pedetes capensis, assembly GCA_007922755.1. Lineage (NCBI taxonomy): Eukaryota > Metazoa > Chordata > Mammalia > Rodentia > Pedetidae > Pedetes > Pedetes capensis. Next base: position 50,210 of record VMDO01000904.1, on the reverse strand, counting down.
TTCCTTAGCAGCTTACATTCTGATAAGAAGCTTGGACTTGATCTGTCAGGCCAGAGAGTATAAAGCTTAATATTGGTTTAAAGTTGTGAAAGGTGTATGTCAGGGCTGTATCATTTCATTTTATCTTTCTAATTTCTATGCTCAGCAAATAATCCAGGAAGCTGGAACGTGGCATCATGATTAGAGGGAGACTCATTAACAACCTGCATTATGCAGATGACACAATTCTACCTGCTGAAAAAGAGGAGGGTTTGAAACATTTACTGATGAAGATCAAAGAATACAGCTTTCCATATGGATTGCATCTGAATATCAAGAAAACAAAAACCTTACAACTGGGTCAGTAAGCAACTTCAGATAAATGGAGAAAAGATTGAGCGTGTCCAAGATTTTGATTTACTTGGTTCTATGATCAACATCAGTGGAAGCAGGAGCTAAGAAATCAAAAGACACATTACATTGGGAAAAGCTGTTGCAAAAGACCTATTTTAAGTTTTGAAAAGTAAAGACATCACACTGAAGACAAAGGTGCACCTAACTCATGCCATGATATTTTCAGTCCCATCATATGGTTGTGAAGCTGGACATTGAATAAGGGAGACAGGGGGAAAATTGATGCTTTTGAATTATGGTGCTGGATATGAATATTGAATATACCATGGACTGCCAAAAGAACCAACATATCTGTCCTAAAAGAAGTGCCACCAGAGTAGAACGCTCCTTGGAAGCAAGGATGGCTAGGCTGCATCTTATGTATTTGGGACATGTTTTCAGGAACAACCAATCCCTGGAGAAGGACATCACGTTTGGGAGAGTGGCAGGTCAATAACAAAAGGAAACCCTCAACTAGATGGATTGACATAGTATCTGCAACAATGGGCGTAAACATAAAAAAGATCACGTGCCTGACACAGAATCAGAGAGTGTTTTGTTCTGTTGTACATGGGGTTTCTATGAGTTGTACCTGACTCTACAGCATCTAACAACAAGTTTTAAAAATAGAAATATTTCACTTAAAACACCATATTTCTTGCTTGTCTTGGAAATTTGCTATACCGAAGTTTTGTTTTATCATGGCAACAACTGCTTGGAGCTTAGTAGTGTCTTCCGTTGGGGGTGGGCATGTACTCTTTTCACAAGCAATGAGGAAACTCAGTGAGCTTTAAATAGTGTGGTGAGACATGTCATAGAACTGTCCTTATTTCTGTCTGCTGCACTTGAGGGACAGGATGCCAGAAATTGAGAAGATAATTGGGTAAGATTCCTTCCAAAGCAAGGCTAAAGGAAGAAGGGTTTATAGTGCTACTTAGGTTGGTAAGGAGACACAGACATTAAAAGAAATAAAGTTAAACATTACTCTAGATGAGGAGATATGAATCTCATATATAAATTTAGTGAGTGTTATTGGCTGGAGATTAACCCTGTGAGTAAGGATTTTTTTTTCAAAGTTACCTCAAAAGAAAAACAGACAATCAAAAAAAAGCAGACAATCAAATCTATGGTCTTTTACTTCCTTTTGTCCTCAAAAGTGGAATTCTTTTCTTCCCCCTAACCAGCTGTAGAAGTAGATAGGGACTAAGTCATAACTCAAAACCAGAAATCTTAGCATTTAGCTGGAAGCCATACCATAAAGGTTTCTCAGGCCCAGGAAGCAGGCTTGTTGTTAGGTGCCATCGAGTTGGAGCTGACTCATAGTGACCCTATGTACAACAGAAGGAAACACTCCCCAACATTGTTCCATGCCCAGCACTATGTCAATGTGTCTCTGCTATTCATAGCGTTTTCAATGGCTGATGGTTTCTGGATTGCTTCAGGAGTGGGCTACCAGATCCTTCTCCCATTTTTGTGGTGCTGAGGATAAAACCCAGGGCCTCAGAGAGCACAGAGTGGCACTCTACCCACTGAGCAGGCAGAAACCCAATAATTGCTGAGGGGAGGTTTACCATCCAAGAAGTGAGGAGGAAGAGGAAGTAAAAACCCCAATTACGGGGGAAGCAGAAAGAGGATGGCAAGAAAGAGAAGAAGAGAAGAGTCCCCAGGAAGACACTACCACTAGATGGACTGTCCAAGTGGAGACAGGCTGAGCATCTAGGGAGGGTCTCCTCTTGCTCATTTATAATATAGGAATCAGATCAAATAAATGATGTAAAGCAATTCAAGTCTACCCTGACCCCATCTGCTACTCTGTTTTAATTATATTTTATCATCTGAAACCATAAATAAAGATCTGTTTGGATTTTATTTGGTACCCCATGCATTTGGATTCACTGGTGAGAAAGAAGGATAAATACTACCACTTTACCCTGCAATGGTGGACATTTATGCCTATTCTGTAAGAGACTGGACAGCACAGAGAGTCATCTTGTGGACTCCATGTACCCAGGGAATAAAACAGTCCTATCCAGCTTTTTCCATCCCTAGAGAAACACTGAATAATTCTCCCCATGGGCTCAGGGAATTTGCCTGTATTATACATAGGTGCACTGTTGGCTGTAGAGTACGGGGAAGTAGGATGTGCATGTGCAAAACCAGGACAGCAAGGTCAGTTAGAAAACTTGAAATAGAAAAAAAGAGGAAGAGCAAAGGTTGGAGTACAGGTTGAAAGGAAATTGCATCAGGGTAACTTTGTCTCTGGGGCTTTGCTGCTGCTTCTTCCTCTGCCTGGAGTAAACTGCCTGCATATCCATTTGCATATCCATTCAAAGTCAGTGTTCCTTTCCCAGTGAAGATTTCAACAAGAAGATTCAGATATTTCTTCTTTTCTGTGTAATCATAAGGTAATCATAAGAAGGTGTTTTTTGTTGTTGCTGTTGTCGCTTTGTTTTTTTCTTTTCACCCTAATGTAAATTCCTTAAATCTCAGGCACAGTGTCTTTGAGAACTGTGATCACCTACACCAATACGACAAAGTTATTAGGACTAAGAGCAGAGGCCACCTGTGTCAACTTGAGTTACTGTTTCGTTCCAGGAAACATTTGCCCAAGAAAGATAAGACAGTAAAGCAATAAATAGCTACAGTGTTCACCTCAGGTATTTCCTGCAAGTCGATTTATCTGAGAGAATACACTGCTCACCTAGGCAAACAGCTCACTTATCAAATAGCAGTTTATTTATCAAGTGCCTCATCTTGCTATGATGACCAGTCCTTCACAATTATGTCATTACAATTGCTCAATTCCAATCCATTTTATGCTTTGAAGGTCCGTTCTTTAACTACTTGAGTCAGACCTCAAGTCCTATAAATACCTCCTCTTCTATGACACTGCTAGACTGTACAGCAGTGTTCCCTCTTACTGTAGTGGGGAAGTCATCTGGTGGTATTATTGTTGATATTCAGTATCTTTCAGTCTGAATCCAGCCTAGAGCACAGTAACAGTTAATAAATATTTATTGAAAGAGACAGTGAACAGATAAATCAACATGACACAGTACTTTGGATGTGGGCAGATGGGGAAAAAGTCAAGGATGTTTCCAAAGTACTAAGTGTTAATGTGTGCCATCACTTAAAAAGATGGCAAAAACAGAAGAGTTGATTTTCAGTGAGAATATAACAATTTCAATTCCAATTCTAGACATGTTGAGCTTGAGATTTCTGAGATGTGGGAAACAGAGATGTCTAATTCTCCTCCTCCTCCTCTCCCTCCTCCTCCTTTACCTTCTTCTTTGTAATACTAGGGCTCGAACCCAGGACCTCACATGACCTAGGCAAGTGCTTCACCACTGAGCCAAACTCTGAGCCCTTATTTTTATTTTTTATTTGGAGACAGGGTCTCCCAAAGTTGTGTGGCTGCCTCTGGTCTCAAACTGGTGATCCACCTTGCCTTAGCCACCTGAATCACTGGGATTACAGGGTCGTGCTACTATGCGTGGCTGGGATGTCTAATTCTATGCTCAGTGATGGAAGGTTTCATATATAAGATTTGTGGGGGAGGTTGGGAATATATTTTCTTAATCAGTGTTTCTCACAGTATAATTATCAAATCACCAACATCAGCACCACCTGGGAACTTGTTTGAAAACACAAATTTTGGGACAAGGTCACAGCCACTGACTTTATGGCTTGGGTTAAACTATCACATGTTTTAAGAACCCTTACAGGTGATCAGTTGCACCATAAAGTATAGAGCAATTACCTTAGAGATTAATGAGAACGATGAAGGCCTAAGACAAGTGACTGAATTTACCCACACTTCTGGTGATATGCTTACTTAAGTAACATGGAGACTTGAGAGGCTGCATTACAAAGCAGTTAACCCTTTTACTTGCTGTGTTAGAAAGCTGATCACACCACTTTCTATGTACATGCTTTACAGAGTAAATTGCTCAGCCTTTCTGAGCTTAAGTTCCTTATCTGTGAATTGGGAATATCAATAGTACCCACTCCACTGAGTTCTTTTGATTATTAAGTTAATATGTAAAGTGCTTCTTTTCATAATAGCAAGGATATAGAACCAACCAAGGTGCTCATCAACAGAAGGAAGGATAAAAAATTATGGTACATATACACAATGGAGTACTACTGAACAATAAAAAATGCAATAATATCATTTGCAGCAAAATGGATGGAACTGGAGAACATCGTCTTAAGTGAATGAACACAAGTTCAAAAAGAGAAATACCATACATTCTCACTCATATGTGGGAGGTGAATCTTACTTGAAGGAAGAAAAAAATCCTATACATAAGTTGAGATATAAAAAGTGCACAATTAAACTTAATGAAGAAGGGACAATATAAAGAGCAGAAAGGAGGTAGGGAACTAGCAGAGGGAAGTGAAGATTGTGGAAGGGATAAAAGAGGAGAGGGATAAAAGGGGAGAGGATAATCTCAATGTGAACAGCACAATTACATGAGTACATTGGAAATATAGGGGTCTATCACCCAAATATGCATATGAGTTTTACTACATATTAGTCAGAAGTTTCCATAAACCTTTTAAGTTGATAAAAGTGTAACCAAAAGTGATGTTGTTGTTGTTGTTAGGTGCCCTCAAGTCGGTATCTGGCTCATAGCGACCCTCTGTACAACAGGGGAAACACTATTGTCAGTGCTTCTCTGCTGTTCATAGGGTTTTCAATGGCAGATCGATTTTTGGGAGGGGGTTGCCAGGTCCTTCTCCCAAGCCTACAGCTTCTGGTGTTCCCAGGCGGTCTCCCATCCAGGTACTAACAGGGCTATGGCTGCAGGCAAAAGTGATGTAATAGTTGCATAATGGAAAAGGCCAATGGTGTACTACTGTGTACCCCACCATCATTTACCAATAAAGGGAGAAAAAAATGTAAAGTGCTTAAAGCTGTAATACATTTGCTGCTTTAAAAAACTTGTTCAAATAAAAAAAACCCACTTTGCTTTTTACTTGCCCAACTAAATATTTCCAGTCTTTACAAGTTCACTTTGCTCATCTCACCTGTCAAAAGCCTTTACTAGTTAGCCATGCAACTAATTATATTACATTGCTTTACACACAGGAGGTTTTCAATAAATATATTTGAGTGAATGAACACTTCAGTCCTCATTCCTTAAGTTCTCTGGATTTTGCAGCTTTTATTATTGGCACAGCTTACTTTAGCACTAAACTATACATTGTTGTATTTATGTCTTGCTTCCTGATTACATTATAAACCCTTGGAGGGTAAGTGTTTTGACTTACTTATCTTATTCACTTACACAGCACCTGGCAGTGATGACTATATAAAGGGAATTTAAAAATAATTTGAGCAAAATAAAGAATTTTACTATTATCATTTTTGGTCATGAATCCATTTGCCCTACTAAGTTATAGCAATTTATATTTCCCCCACCTCAGAAGTTCAGTATCTTAAGCTAATCCTGACACTTTCTTCAGAGGGTTGTGGAATGAAAAATAAGATTCTGTCCTATTCCTGCTGTCAGCCAGTAAGATGGCTGTTATTATTTTGAGCCTCCATATCAAACTCATACATTCAGCCTAATATTCCTAAAATATGTCTTGAACAAAAGCTAGGGTACTATATGTAACCAGCTACTCTGAAGCCACAAAAATGGGGTGTTACCTCTCTCTCCCTCTAGAAATATACCTCTAAGACTAAGACATGGTATTACTTATCCTCTGTGCAGCTCTACCTTCACTGGCAGCTCCCTCCAGCTTTCCTTTAACCTTTTCAATAATCTCGTTGCTTTGTGTAGCACTGAGTTGAAATTCTGCTGGCACATGGGCTTGAATATGTCTCATACAGTTGTGAGGCTCCTTTATTGTTTGGTGCCATTGAGCTGGGTCTACTCATAGCAACCCTCATAGGGTTTTCTTTGGCTGATTGTTTCAGGATTGCTTCAAGAGTGGATTGCCATACCCTTCTCCCATTTTTGCAGTGCTAGGGATCAAACCTGGGTCCTCAGAGAGTGCAGAGCAATATTTTACCAACTGAGCTAAACACCAGCCCCAGCCTGCTTTAAATGTAGAGAAAGTTAATGTAATATGAATAGTGAAAAAAGGCAGAGCTGTGGATGTAGGTCAGTGGTGGAACACTTGCTGGGCAAGTGTAAGGCCCTGGGTTTGATCCCCAGCCTCTTTCCCCCTCCTAATTTGGTCTGAGTCAATTTATTTGGAGCCAAATAAATCTGAGATCAAAATTTTAGCTCTGTCATTAATTTTCTGGCCTTCAGTAAATAATTTAACACATTTAAGCCTGAACTAACACCTCTATAAACTAGGAAATAAATATTCACCTTATGGTGCTATCTGAGGAATTCAAATATGACCAAGTTATACAAGCTGTGTATAGTGCCCAGAACATTGAAGGTATACAATAAATGATGGCTATTACTACAAAACAAAGGAAGATAAAGAAAGTAGTGTAAATCTAAGAAACAAAGGCCAGTCTAGGGTCTACATTATCATTATCTATTAAATGTAATTTCTGGTATTGTGGACATTAGGTGTATTCTAAAGTTCTACTTAAATTCTATTTAAGAATAACCCTATCAAATTTCAAATTACTTATATAATCATTCTTCAAATAAGATCCCTTAAGTCAGGTGCAGTGGCACAGACCTAGAATCCTAGTGACTTGGGAGGCAGAGGCAGGAGGATTGCAAGTTCAAGACCAGAGGCAGCCTGCATAAATTAGCGAGACCCTGTCTCAAGATAAAATATAAAAAATGGGCTGAGGGTGCAGCAGCCCAGAGGTAGAGCACTTGTAAAGTATGCGCTAGGCCCTGGATCTTATCCACAAGTACTGAAATAAAAATCCCTTAATTGATTACTAACTGAAGGACCATCTTATACAGTGGGAGTTGGCCATACTTCTTTCTACTCTGCGAAGTTGTTCAGTGTTCACATGTGATTTGGTACACCAGGAGTTCTCCTAACCCATGGACAAAGGCTGGCTATGGCTGAGTATTCACTAAACACATGGCAGTAAGTCCTCTAGGAAACCTTGAGAGTCCTTTCTCCAGGGTCTGTTAAGAATAATTGTCCTCACCATGAGTTCTTTCAAATTTTTCATAAAACTCTAGAGGACACAGTGCTAAAATTGAAATCCAATGAAAAGTTTTTCTTCTTAAGAAGGATATATGCTTTCAAAAGGAAAACAGAAAAGTCTTTCTGGGGAGGCAAGATCACGGTGATTCTGGGTGGGTGGCAGAGAGAATTCTGAAGGGCATTTTGGAGTTAAGAATATCTTATTGTGAAATCAAACATATTGCAGGGCTTGTAAGGACATTATTTTATTTATTTTTCCTGAAAAATGCCTGGAGAAAATTTCCTAACTGGCATTCTGAGTCCAGTTGTTTATTCTACTGCCTCACATATAAGAATAGTTGCTATCATTCCTACCTCCTCCTCTCATTATTTCTTACAATGCCCAGGGCTACCTTGGGCATAAGCAGGGCAAACTGACATTCTTACATAACCTGTGTCCCAGAGAAGAACAGGACCCTGTTTACAGAAGTTGATTTCCAAGAACTTATGTCCAGGCAGAGTGCAGACTTGGCTGAAGGCTGCCTGCTGCAGGTGTCTTATTTGATTAGAGCTTCTTTTGTATTAACAGGTTCTGTATATTTTAGAAGGAAATTCTCTCTGACAGGTACAGAAACTCAGATCACTCATACATTGGTGTATATTGCTTACTTACATTCAATAATTTATTTGTGCCAGGTATTCTACATTATGAAACCTATACAGATGTGTGACAGAGTGAACAGAATTACAGAAACCATTAACACTTTTTCATAATAAAGTAGATTAAATTGTAGCTACATATATTTTGCACTATAATCAATTTTTATTCTCTATTCTTCCTTCTCTTATGGAGAAAAATAAGAGTGTATTTTTCGTTCTTGGGTACACATGATTCCCAACTCATTCATTTATGACTGTAAAAATATGTGTGTCATGGGAAATAGATTATCCTTTCTATTCAAATTTGCTTTTGATTTATTAAATCTTCCTCCTGGCATTTGTGCTTCCTACTTATTTTGATGCTCTTTCTGTGTCATAGTCTCTCCATATTTTTGTCTCATCATCCCTTTTAATATGTTGAAAAAATAGTATGCACAACCTTTTCCCCTCCACATGCTTTTTAAATCAATGTTCTTTGAATATTGTCTCTACCATTTTACTAACACAGTTCATAAGGCAAAATTAGTCAAATTGGAAAGCCTCTTTTATGTTCTCATGCACTTAATTTTACTGCAGAATGGAATTATTTTCTCTTCATATCTTTGATTCAATGTTGTCTTTTCTCCCATCTCTTAGAACACCTGATTTATTCACGTATCTTCCAGTGACCATTGTTCAAAAATGAGAATTCTTTAAAGATTCCCCCACAACTTAAAACAATGGTTCTCAGTCTTGGCTATGTTAGAATTACCAGGGAAATCTTTAAATACTAATAATGTCTGAGTCACACCCCCAGATATTCTGGTTTAATTGTTCTAGGAGATGATGGTCCAAATAATGGGAGTTTCTATTAACAGTTCCCCAGGTGATTCTAATGTTCTGCCAGAACTGAGAACTGTTTTAAAATTGTAACAGATTTTAGAGAAGACTCTTATTTTCTTTGAAACCCAAATTTGACTTAAGCTCCCATCCTATGGGAAGCTCCAGGTCCTCTTTAAATAACTGTGAATTTTGGAAGTTGACATTCTCATGGTCCTTTCTAGTTCCAAGTTTCTAATCTCAATATTTTGTATTACTTGCATGTCACCTCTTGACTGAACCGGTCCTCTTGCCTCTGATCCACAGAAGTCAAGGTGCAGAACAAAATCCCTTTTCCTTGCTGTCTCTTTGAAGCACACACAGAAGATATTTTTATGGTGTAAGAATTTACTGAAGGTTTGGATCAGTATAAAGGTTTCACAGTAAAGCAAAAGGACATGAGCAATTTTTCTGTAGATGCCAACCCACTGCACACCTGAACCTTCTGTTCCCAAAAGACCTTTCTCACACCTTAATTATCCTCCTATGAGTTGCTAGAAAACTTGTATTTCCATTTCATCTGACTAACCTCTTAGCAGCAGTCTCATCTTTCCCTAAAAATAGAACCTAGTAGTATCTGGGTTAATTTTTCTTCTAATATATATTATATCTCTTATGTATCTTTACCCCTGTCCTCCTTAGAAGACAGAAGACCTTAAATTCAATTCTGGTTACAAGATACATTTTCCCATTCTACCACACATATCTTTAGCCAGTTACTCTGGTAGGCACAATGTTAAAGATATCCCCAAAAGATTCTACTTCTATGGTTATTCAATCAAACACTAATTTAGGTACAGCTGCAAAGGAACTTGGCAGAGGTAATTAAGATTCTGGACACTCAAATAGTGATATTGTCCTGGATTATCCATGTGGGTCCAGTCTAACCATATGAGCCCTGAAGAAGCACAGGCCAAGGGAACAGAAAGATTGGTCAAAGACTAAAGAATATAAAAGCTTTTAATATACAAATAAATCATCTCAATCCATGAGTGTATTGGATTTCTAGCTTAGGTGGCATAGTGAACATATGATTTGATCACTCCTTGTAGCCCAAACATACTGCAACAATAGAACATAAAAATAAGAGGAAAACACCAATTTCAAAAACAACATAAAGTGTTCATGTAATAGAAATACAATATAGTAAACTGGGCTGGATCCCAAGCTTATTGGCCTCTGGGTTGTTTGTGCTTGGGGCTTGGGATCTTGTAGGGTAAAGGATATGGGAAGTGGGACCAGAAGCCAGGAATTGGAATGAGACTGTTTCCCTTGTGAAAGGAGATTTAAAAATAAAAACAGAGAGACAATCCATATCTGACCTCTGCTTTGGGCTTTGAGGAAGCTATGGACTTGGGGAAAGAGAAGGAAACAGACAACAATCTTGAGCCAAGATATCCTTTTGTGACCAAATCTGCAAAGTCTACAATATGTCCATAATTAGGACCCCAAATCACCCTGATAAGGTTCTGGAGGGCTGCATGAAGCAACTGCAAAAACAATAGACCAGAGGGGATGTAGAAGAAGGGGTTCAAAAGTGAAAAGAACATCTTACTGGATATTTTCAACCCCTCCCATCTCCAAAAGTCATAATGAAGTCAAGTACCAGAAGAGAAAGACAACAAAATCAATGGTCAAAGCAGGAATTTACTCCAGATGAGAAAGATTGAAACCAAATATTTTTAGGATCTTCAGAGTTGAATGAAGCATTATTTCCATTTTAAAAGGGAATAAGTTGTTAATTAACATAGACAAAAATGAAATGCAACAGCAGGTAGATGTGAAATAGATTTGATTATAAATCCTAGAGATTAAAAGTATAGTCATTGAGATAAAATGTAATTACTTCAGTTACCTGTGACAAATGTAATTACTTTAATGTAAGAAACTATCCCAAAACTTAGTGGCTTTAACCAGTAGAAGTTTTCTCAATATTCTGGGTCAGGATTTAAGGCAGCACCCAGTTGCGGGTTTGGCTGGGGTAACATTTGCTTGAAGTCTGCTAGTGGCTGGACTGGGCTGGAAGGATCCAGAAGTCTTCATTCACATGCCTCAGAATTTTACCATGTGGCTTTTTTCTTACCATAAGATGTCTCATCATTCAATAGTCTACTTTAAGCCACAGTGGGGGGCCTCCTTGAGATAGTATGAAAGCAAAAGTACCAGGTCTCTAAAGGACTCGAATGAGCATAATGCCTATTGTGCCACAGTCTGTGGGTAAACCAATCATAGGATTGACCTAGATCTGTGGGAAAGGAACATAGATTCAACCTCTTCCTGATATGAATGGCAAAGCCTCATTGCAAAAGCCACGTGAGGTGGGAGGTAGTGTTGTGATCATCTTTGGAAGCACAATCTACTATAATAGACCGAATAAACATGATAGGAAAAAATTAGTGAATTGAAAGATGTTATTGAGGAATGGACTAAGAAAGCAGCATGAACAGAGACAAGCAAAATGGAAGAGCTGTTAAGACAACAAATTGATAGGAAGAAAAGGATTGAGGGAATGGCAAAGAAGCAGGATTTGGTGAGATAATCGTGAAACATTTTCCCAAACTGAGGAAAATAATGAGTCACAAGATTAGAGTAACTCTGGGTAACAAGAAAATACATTATAAAAAACCCGTATATCTACAAATGCCGTAGCCAAACAGCAAAATGTCAAGGTAAAAATTATTGAAAACTACTATATAGTTACCCCACAATAAAATGAGAAATGAAATTTGAGCAGAGAGACTGCAGAACTCAATGGATTATTTTCAATGTGAATAGAGAAAATAATCTTTAATATCTAATTTTATATCCAGCTAAGATAAAAAAGCAGATCTGGGGTTAAGCTCAGCTGGTAGAGTGCATACCCTGCATGCTCTGAGGCCCTGGATTATTCCATCTCCAGCACCACAAAAAAAAAAAAAAAAAAAAAGAAGCAAGACGTAGCAACTCGTTCCTGAAGCAACCCCAAAATGATTAGTCTCTGAAAACACTATGAATAGCAGAGAAGGACTGACATGGTGCATAGGGTCGCTATGAATCACACTGACTCAATGGCACCTAACAACAACACAACAAGCTAAAAATCAAGAATGAGGCAAACACATTACGTTTCAGATATCATAAGTCTTAAAGAGTTTATGATCCACACTCTCCAACTTCATAAGATGGAAAATGAACAGAAGGCAAGGGATACAAGAAACAAAGGCAGATGGATAAATTAATTAAATGTATTCTGGTAGATTTAATTTTGTACAGTTAAAAAATGAAGCTATACTTCTTTAAAAACTTCTTAATAAGAAAGTTTTAAATGAGATAACATGGAGGGTGGTTACATTAAAGACTGCCATTATCCGTATTGTTGTCAGAATGAGGATCAAGATTTGAAATAATGAAGGTTTTGATAGGACAATTTATGGCTAACTATACATGGCAAGTCTATAGCTGTACCACCCTGGGGTCCAATCTCATCTGATCTCAGAAGCTAAGCAAAGTCAGGCCCAGTTAGTACTTGAATGGGAGACTGCCTGGGAATAATGGTTGCTGTAGGGTTGGGAGAAGGACCTGGAAGATCACTCCCAAAATATAGTCAGCCATGGAAAGCCCTATGAATAGCAGAGAAGAACCTACATAGTGCTGGGAATGGCATGGTGTTGGGTAGTGTTTCGTCTGTTGTACATACATTCCCTTTGAGTGGAATCAAGCTCAAGGGCACCTAACAATAACAATATATATACTAAAATTTAATATTAAAGTCTAAGATTAAAAACCACCATACATTTATGTATAAAATGTAGAATGTTTTGTTAAATCAGCCAAAGACAAGGGACAAAAAGAAAAAAAGGTAGGCAGAATATTCAGTGATCCAGAAAAGCAGTTACCCTCTTATCCTCTTATCTTACCCTCTCTTATCTTTCTATATCTTCAGGACTAATTTCTGATAGATGGCCCATGAAAGAGGAGGTAATCCAAAGGCAGAACCAGAAGTGGAGTGAAAGAAATTTCCAGGACATACTTAATGGAACAGAGGACTTGAGAAGCTTACCTGAGCCTGAAAACAGGCACTGGCACTTAAGAATAGAAATATTATTTCTAGAGAATTAAGCTAAATATTATTGTCAACTAATTTTTCTTAAGCTTAAACCATTACACCACAAGAAGTCATAGTGCTGGAGTCCCTCTTGCTCATTGTTCTGCTTTTATAATTGCCAATACCAAACATTGGAGGTAAGAAAAAAGTACCTTCTTATTAATGATCTTCAAAGAAGGTAAGCACATAACCTTTATGGGTAAGCTATTCTAAAGTTGATCAATGCTTGCTTTAAACAGGGAAGAACATTACATATACAAATAACTGACAGTGAAGTTGAAGTCTATGTCCTTTTGTTCTGTGCTTAATAATATGGGACTCACTATTATAAAACTTTGTATGTATGATAACTGGCACTAGCACTGGAGTTTATTAGATTTAGATGTTTCTGAAGTTCACTGTAGCCTTTCCAGTTACTTGTAAGTGATTAAGGTAGTCATTTGAGTGGCAAAATCATTATGTCTACATCCACATGTAATTTTGTATGGGTTGTGGAGAATAGTATGACCTGAATTTACACAAATATATAGTGGCAGCATTATTAACAAATTTTTCTTCTTTCTTTTCTCCATGATAAATCATACACTCTCTTCTAGCCCACTTTTTTTGTCCAAAAGACTTTATTTCTAAATATTTTTCACAGAAAAATGGGCTTTGATAGCTAGAATATATTGTTAAAATCATCTGCACAAATCTCTAAATTTTCAAGTTAATAAAGCTGTAGGACTAGAGAGCTTTAGTAAGTGAAAGAACTGAAACAGAACACCAAAATTTTGTCCTTTGGTCCTGGGCTTTTAATACTTCTCCATCATACCATTCTGGGTTGGGATTTGGCTCAGTGGGTAGAGCGCTGCGCTGCAGTCTCTGAGGTCCCAAGTTCAATTCCCAGCACCACAAAAATGGGAGAAGGGCCTGGCAATCCACTCCCAAGGCAATCCCGAAGCACTCAGCTATTGAAAACCCTATGAGGGTCGCTATGAGTCGGATACCGACTCAACGGCACCTAACAACAACAACAACAACATCATACCATTCTGTCTCTTCTGCTACACAAGGGTTTCTCAGGTAGAGACATGTGTATACCAGGACTTAAGTCTGTATTATTCTAAATGCAGTTCTGTGACCTCAGTTGATCTGCTTGTTCCTGTCCCATGATAAAGAAATCAAAAGCAAGCCTTTAGAAACTTTTATAAAAATAATTTTGACAGAATAATTTATATCTACTGAACATCACAATAAATAATTTTGACTTGAGTTTTTTTTGTTTAGTTTTTTAAATTTCATTTACCTAGCAATATATTTTTATAAGTCTTTGCTGGATTAGAAATATAAAACAGTCCATCACCATAGATGGGTTGAGAAACACTGGTCTGACTCAGACATTGGGCTTTCCTCCAATTGACAGGAGATTAATAGAAGAGAAGGCTTATTGTTGTTGTTAGGTGCCCGTGAGTTGGGTCTGTCTCCCAGCAACCCTATGTATACAGAACAAAACATTTCTTAATGCTGTGCCAGGCACACAATCATTTTTATGTTTAAGCCCATTGTTGCAGCAGCCACTATGTCAATCTATCTAGTTGAAGGTCTTCCTTTTTCTCAATCTGTCACTCTCCCAAATGTGATGTCCTTAACCCTCCTGACAACAGGTCCAAAATATATAAAACACAGTCTAGCCATTCTTGCTTCCAAGGAACACTCTGGTTGCACTTCTAGGACAGATCTGCTGGCTCTTTGGCAGTCCACTGTATATTCAATATTTGTCTCCAAGTACCATAATTCAAAGCATCAGTTCTTCTCCTGTCTCCCTTATGCAACATCCAGCTTTCATAAGCATATGATAGAACTGAAAATACCATGGCATGAGTCAGGTGCACCTTTCTCTTCATGCTCATAAGCATTTAAAAGTAATTAAAAGAAGTGAATTTAGTACATACACTATGGTTGAATCAGACATTTGAAGTAGTAGTTTATGGGAAATAAAACAGGGAAAAAAGAAGAGCACTGAGCTATGACACATTTTTATGGCACTGTACTAATTACTCTTCAGTTTTGAAGTTCTTTTAGAAATGTGATTTTTTTTTCCAAATTTGAATCTTTTAGCAGTTCATAGCACATAGGGGAATTATTATGTACTATGGCTTTAACATGTTTTTCCACCATAGTTTTTAATGTATAGCCAAATATATTATCTTATTCCTTAGTTTGAATTTTCTAGGTATGCCAGTGTATAGACATACTTATCTAATCACTAGCCAAATTTCATTGTCACCGTAAAAGTTCTGATTCAGTCTTCTGGGCTTTCTTTCACCTCTGGATTCAGGAAGCATAATTGCTTCCCATTATCGGAGTAGAAAAACTCAAGGATGCTTGAACATAGTATCAAACACAGTGAAATATTCCTGGAGATTTTTTCCAGGGTTGATAATGATAACTGCCCCATCAGAGACTCCAGTCTTTTGTTAACCTGTATAACCACAATAAGGGAAAGCTCCTAGAAACCTCAACTACCTAACACAGCTTAAACCTGAAGGTGAGAAAACTTTGTGAGCAGTGAATAAAGTGCTCTCATAAAAGCTGCACATAGATCTAAATAGCAAGTCAGAGTATGAGGCAGTACCAGGCGAGAGTCTGGTGTTACGGTCTTGGTGTTATGGATAGACCCAGATTGTTAAGGGATGCTTTTCTTTTCTTGCAAATAGCCTACCCACCTGTGTGCCAGCCCCTGCAAACATCATTTTCTTCTAAGACTCTCATTCTCAGTGCACTGATGGAGATTTGTATATATTTCAGCAGCTCTTCTCTAAATTTATTGTATGTTTTTTGTTTACATATTTGGCCACCAGAACTTTCCATTCAATAAGATATAAGAAAAGGACAGCGTTCTATGTGTATTTGCAATCGTAGCACCTAGTAGATAACAAACATTCCACAGTGTTTGATGAAGGAAAGAATGGATGGTTATCTTATTTTCCCTTCAGATAAAAACCCTTATCTGTCTCTAGCTATCATATTTATTTCTTGGTCATAAAATGCACATGCAACCACAGTAGTTCTATCAGAAGTTTAGAATTTCTTCTTACAAACATCTGATTCCAACAGAAAGTACAAAAGAGGTTAGAGCAGAAGGTGCCTTTGCCAAGAACAAAGCTCATATCTGCATTCCTACTTTTGGTGCTATATTATTAATCTACCTGTTTCCATGTTTGACCTCTACTTCTACTGACCAGTGGGGAGCTAACTGGCCTTGTTCTCCAGGCAAATGAAGCATTTCCTTTTGCTTCCTTCACCTCTAAGTTGTTTCATGCCCAGCACACACTGCTCTTCTTCTTTTCTATTTACTTGGAATATATGCCCCCTGTAAATTTTAAGTATAAAATATTAACTGTAAGTATGAAGTACTAAATATGTAACAGGTCCATACATTGTGTTAGACTTATTTTATACTGTGGATACATGGAAGAGCAATATTGCCTTTGTTCTTGAGGGATTCACATTTTAGTGGGAAAGATACATTGATCAATTAATTATTAAATTGCCTAATAGTGTCATTAATGGAATAGTTACTCTGTTAAGTTTTTCAGTTTTCATTAGATGATGCTACTATTCCTGTTTTATAGATTAGGAAAATGAATTTTGGGAAGATTGTATAAATTGCTCAAGATCCTATTACTTGTAGGAAAAGAATGAGGAGTTATATTTAAATGTATTTGAATACTAAATCTGTGCCATAATGTCTCTTGGGGGAGCCTTCTTGGTCCCCCTTCCAAATTTCACTGCGATGGAAAAGGAGAATAGACCTCATTTTCTAATTGTTTTGTTGTTGTTAGGTGCCATTGAGTCAGATCCATCTCATAGAGACCCTCAGTACAGCAGAGTGAAGCACTATCCAACACTGTGCCATGCACATTATCTTTTTATATTTGAGCCCATTGTTGCATCTTCTGTATTTCTTCTCATTTTGAATCATACCACATCAGCAAAAGAAGGTCCCAGGAGCCTTATTACATTCCTGTCATTAAGGTCAACTCTGCTTTGAGGAGGCAATTCTTCCCTTGTTGTCTCTTGAATGCCTTGCACTGTGGGGGCTCATTTTCTAGCACTATATTTGACAATGCTTTTCTGCTATTTGAAGGGCTTTCAATGGCTATTTGTTTTGGGAGTGGGCTGAGAAGTCCTTCTCTCTAGTCTGTCTTTATAGCTGCCATGGCTGGGATTTAGCTCCGTTGGTAGAGTGCTGCTCTACAGTGTCTGAGGTCCGGAGTTTGATACCCAGCACCGCAAAAATGGGAGAAAGACATGGCAATCCACTTCCAAGGCAATCCCGAAGCAATCAGCCACTGAAAACCCTGTAAGTGTCGCTATGAGTTGAACATGATTCAACAGCACCTAACAACAGCAACAATAGCTGCCATATGTACACTTATATTCCTATGATACTGATGTATTTTGGACATGTTTTCAGGAGGTACCAATCCTTAGAGAAGGACATCATGTTTGGGAGAGTGACAAGTCAACAACAAAAAAAGTAAGACCCTCAGCTAGGTGGACTGATGCAGTGTCTGCCACAATGAACTTAAACATAAAAAAATTGTGAGGTTGGCACAGAATCAGGGAGGGTTTTGTTCTGTTGTACATTGGATCACTATGAGTAGGACACAACTGAACAGTACCTAAAACAAAAACAACAACATTTTCTATGAGATCTGTTCTTTTTCCAGTAATACTTCATTTTACTAACATGATTTTATTAGTGTTACCTATGCTCAGTTCTCAAAAAAAGTCATGAAAGCAAAAATAAAACAAAACCCCACAACAATGTGGGGTGTCTCTTTATCTTCCTTATAATGAGAAGTAAATCACATTGAACCAGAGTCTGGTGTTCCTTCAAGCTAGTGAATCCTTGTCTATCTTACCCTGAAGTTGACTGGCACTAAGTAAAGAGGGGGAAGTGTCTGCTCGTCTTTATGTGCTAATGTTGCTTGATGCATTTTTCTCCATAAAAGCAGAACTCCCATAATCTGTTGGAAAACTAGGTATTGAATGCATAAGTGAGAGTGGGATGTGAATTTTTGAATATTGTTTTATTCTAAATTACTTTTCTTGTGTGGGAAACTACCTATTTCCCTTGATGATTCCGTTACCTAAAGAGAAGTAACAATTAATTCAGCTCATTTGAATGTAACCAACACATTGAATTTTTCCAAATATTTTATCATTAATACTGCATCTAGAGTTTTCCATTGTTAGGGGATTTTAATAATGACAATTGGTTGTTGGTATGTTAGGTGAACCAGGGAGCAGAATATTTCTGATGATTGCATAACAAGAGAGAGTTCTGCATTAAAGACCTTTATTTTATAATGTTGTACTCACATAACATAATGGTATATCGCAGTCAGGAATCTCTGGGGAAATTGAACCAGTAGGGAAGTATAAACACTTCGGCACACATATTTTCTAGTGTGGAGATGGAGTTTGTAATTAACAAGCTGGATGGCTAGAAAGATGACCATGTTAACTCTGTGCTAAGTCAAGACACAGGTTATTGTCATTTCTTTGAAGAGGAAATAGGTAGCAGTACTGACACATGAATTTGTTATCTCCTCTGCTAACTTGTAAAATGCTCATGGAAAAGGATAATATATCATTTTTCTTCTGCATGTTATATATCTTAGTATCTTATTGGATAGTTTAAGTGAGAAAGGAAACTTTGAAGAAGTTAACTCAAAAATTCAGTGAAGAAAGGAACCATGTAAAACCAAAAGGGCACCAAGGGCAAGATGAAGCATAGGCCAGTGAGCACAGTTGGTCTAGTGAGGAGTACTTTGTTGTTGTTGTTAGGTGCTGTCTACTCGGGTCCAACTCACAGAGACCTTCTGTTCAACAGAACTTAACACTCCATGACACTGTGCCATGTCTGGCTATGTCAGTGTTTCTCTACTATTTATAGGGTTTTCAATGGCTAAGTGTTTTAGGAGTGGGCTGAGAGATCCTTCTCCTAAGCCTACAGCACCTGGTGCTCCCAGGCAGCCACCCATCCAAGGACTAACCAGGCTGACCCTACTTAGCATCTGAGATCAGATGAGATTGGATACCAGGGTGATATATATGTGGACAGTGTAATTACTAGACCGAGTAATATGAACGGTGAGGGAATGAGAAGTGTCTGGAAAAGAGGCTGGTGTCAGAAGGAGAAATGCTGTACACTTGATATCTTCAACGTAGAGTAGTGCTTTTAGATAATGTGAACCCCTACCATGCCAATGCCTGGAGGTAGAAGTAGATGTATGTGATTGATGTAATGAAAGGCAAGGATATCACAATACTGAGGTAGCTCATAATTCACAAATACATTATTTATTACTTAGAATGATGGCAAATGACAGGAGTTGGGAGGAAAAATGTAAGCCAAATTCCATGTTATCTAGAAAGGTGTGATAAGTTTATGAATGTTATCATGAAGCCAGCATTGCTGTTAGGAAGGTAATTTGACAGATTTTTATGATAATGATAGACAGAAACAGTATCTTTGGAAGACATTGAGATCCTCAAAATTGGGAAGCCCAGAGATTCTTAGGTGTTCTTCTATGACTCTTAAATGGAATGGCAAATTGTGTCAGTTCAAGTCCTGGCTTGGAAAAAGCAGGAATAAGGTAAACCATGTATGGTTTGATTGAAGCGATTGTTCAAGGGAGGAAATTGAGGTAAAAAATCTGGGAAGAATAATTAGTTTGGAGAACAGCAATGAAAAAGTTGGCAAGTAAGCAAAGGTCATACATTTAGGACACAATCTTCTTTCCTGGAAATATTGGAGAATCCAAAGCTTTCTGAACCTTATTACAGACATACATATATATAGATACAAACATACACACAAATCACCAACTCTTCTAATTCTACAAAAAAAAAAAAAATGGGAGCAAAGTTAAGATTCTGAGGAACAGTGGAATGTCTTATTGTTTAATTGCAAATGTTTATGGACATTGATTCCAAACAATCAATGCATGCAAAAATATTTTTAAAATATAAATCTGTGTCAAGAGAATTCTCAAGAATGTTGTGATATGTTAGAATAAGTAAAGTATTAAACAGAGTTTAAAAACAAATATCCTGTCCAGTGGTTTAAAGATCTTGTCAAGGAGCAGGGCATGGTGGCACACACTGTAATCCCAGCGGCTCAGGAGGTGGAAGCAGGAGGATCGCAAGTTCGAGACCAGAGGCAGTCTGCATAATTTAGTGAGACTCTGTCTCAAAAAAAAAAAAAAAAAAAAATTGGGCTGGAGGTGCAGCTCAGTTGTCCAGCACTTGCAAAGCATGCAAGCGCAAGGCCCTGGGTTCAACACCTAGTACCACTACAACAACAAGAACAACAACAAGAACAACAACAACAAAGATCTTGTCAATGATAAACATCTCAGAACTGGGAATATAATAATAGTAAAGGTAAAAATGTAATGGAGCAATTAATAATTCCCAACCCACAATGGTAGATATGTGGGAGAAGGACATGTCAATCCACTCCCAAAGCAATCCTGAAACAATCAGCCATAGAAAACCCGATGAGGGTCTCTATGAGTCAGACTGGACTCAGTGGCATCTAACAACAACAATAATACATAGACCAAAACCACTACTAGGTTGCTCTTTGCATATGAATGATGAATGAATTTATAGTGCTAAAATTAATCCAAGTGATAATTTACCTACTACACATTCTGCTTCCAATACTGTTTTGAATAAAGAATATACTAATGTAAGCGCCAGACTCTGAATTCATTAATGGTGAATTGACACATCTGCCTTTCATGATGTGACTTGACTCTAAAGGCAAAGGCAGGTATAATGTTGGCCTTAGTTCAGAGGACAACTTAAAAAAGGTGAGCCACGCACTGATCTCCAAGGCTTCTGAGTCTTTTGACAGGCTCTGGCATTTATTGCTGGCTCTGTTGCCTTTCATGCCTAAGCTTTTGTTCCTTTGAGGGTTTGTTCTGAGTAGGAGGCACAGAGAAACATTTTCATAAAGCTGGCTGTGCCATTTGCTCCTTCACATTTGGGATAGTGTTAATATTGGGTATCCACCCATCTCATTACTGCACAAAGAACTATCAGCTCAGTTCATCCCTTCTTATTCTGCAGTCTGCAGCAACATGTCCTCTTTGGAGAAAAGTATCTAAGCTCTCTACCTTATCCCAAGGGAAGAGGCTTTATTCTCTCTTCTCTACATAAATCTGACGAAGACGTGCTTCAGCATCGCAACTTTGACTCAGGTTGCAGAAGTGGAGTAAAGAACTCCCAGCTTGTTGTGGAAGTCTTTTGGGATATATTTCTTTTAAGACAATGTTATTTTCCTTGAAAATGTTTAAAGGAAAACAATGAGCTTGAAGTGAAAAGATGTGGTTTTGAATCTACTCTGGTAACTTGCAATCTATGTAAAATTAGGCAAGCCTCTTTTCTGAGTCTCCTTGTGATGCGGGAATAAGGTTTACATCCACACTGCTGTGTAGAAAGAGTGAGATGGAATATAAACAATTACCTGGCAAAGATCCTGGCTCCCCCAAAAGCTTCTTTATAAATGCTAATCCTATCATGCCCTTAGTGGGCATCTGATAAAAGAACAGGCATCATGTTTTCCAAATACCATCTAATTTAATCTTATCAGCCATCTGGTGAGGGAGTCATTGCTCATCCTCATGAATTTGATGAGGAAATGAAAACTGAGAGAATTAAATAACTAGCTTAAGTCACAACCCTAAGTGTAAATCACAGAATTTGAACTTATCTGACTACACACTCTTTCCTTGGGCAGGCACTGGTTCTGAATTTGAAGTAAAAAGTTAAAGAACCATTAAAAGGAATAGGTTGGAACTCTAACAGACTCCTGGTCTCATAGCCAGGTTATTTGATAATTCTTTTACTTGACACTTACCACCATATTTTACTGAAAGTCATTGGAGTCTCAGCTTTTTTTATTGGAAATTTTTAATGTACAACTTAATGTGCTTCATTCTGGCATGCATTTCATTGTGACATTTCCATATATGCCTTTCATTGTACATTGCACAGATAACTTTCCCCTTACCCTGGATTCTCAGCTTTTTGAGGACCTAAGTTTTAGTCTATTATTATTATTATTATTATTATTATTATTATTTGTCTAAAACACAGAGCCTACAATGTAGCAAAACTTCATTAAAAGATTTTATGATTTCATGTACTCATTTGGGTAAAGATTTGGGATGGTATGGAGGGTGTGTGGTCTATAATTGTTCAAGAGATGAAGAGTGAAGAATGATTTTGCTTTGAAACATGACTCTGCCCAAATTAGCAAGAACTTACTAATGCATCCTTGACTATCTGGTCATTTCAAAGATTTAATAGATCAAGAATTAGCCTGAAAAATAGCCCACATTTGAAACAGACATTGGGATGATTGGGTTTCTTTGACATTCCTTGTCAAACTGATACTGATTTCATGACTGGAAATGCTGGTATCTCTTCAAGTTTCTGTGGTGCAGGTTACTCACAGATCAGTAATGTCATACAAGTTGCGGAGTTGCATTTAGAATTGCAGTTATTTTAGAATAAAGGGGAACTAATAGGTGGAGTGACTTATTAGGAACATTGTTTCTCTTGAAATTCCGTTGCAAGATGGGATCAGTAGAATTAGAAAAAGAAATTATAATGCCATTTCAAAATACTGAGAGAAATCCTTGGGCAAGCTTATAGTAGCTTCTCTAAGGGCTTTGCCTAATGGAAGAGGGCGTGTCTTCTGGTTATTGATTCTGAAAATTTTTGTTTACATTAGCATCCTGTGATCTTTATCCAGTAAAGGAGGCAAACATAAAGAGTGAGTCATGGCTGCATTCATAAAGTAGAGATACATGAATTAACGGGGCTAGGAGAAGGAAAAAATGTGGCTAAGGTGAAATGTTGGGTAAGCCTATTAGATAATGAAAAAGAATTTTTTGGATTGAGGGAATCCACCTACCAGATTTTTTGTAAAAAGTGGGTTTCAGATCTGTTTCACTATTTTTGGGTAGGGCCCTAACACATACAGATTCTGCATGTCTCACTGTGAGGCCCAGGCTGGCCTTGAACTTTCTGTGTAGCCCACCAGACTGGGCTTGACCTCATGATCCTTATGCCTCAGCTTCCTCAGTGCTGGGATTGCAGACTTGGACCACCACTGCTGCTGTAGATTCTGCTTTTTGAGACATTGTTCTAGTGTCTATTTGTATGGGTAGATAGATATAGATATATAGATATATAACATAAATTTTAAGTTAATTTATTCCAAAACACTCACATTTTAAATTTGCCTTTAAATATTAATATTTTCCAGCTGGCATATTCTTATTCAACAACAGTTAATCAGTAGATAGGTTTAAAAAATTACACTTTTCTTTAGATTAACATATATGTAAGCTGTGTTTACATTTTCCAAAGTTTGTTTTTACAATTTCCAGTTTCTCAGAAAACAAGGATGTTGTAGGTCTCTTAGTATTCACAGGACTCAGGATTTTAGGAAGAAAATGATATAGTGTCAGTAGAGCAAAAAATATTAAATATTCTCTAACTTAGTAGTAAGAGATCTTGAATTCCAGCTCAAATTCTACATGTATAATTAAACTAAATCTCAACCCAAGCTTTAATATCTATCTGAAAAACAGAGAAATATTCTTGGGATTGAGTTTCTGGAACACACATTTCTAAGTTCCTCAGCATTCCTCCCCAAACAGCAATTTTAAATATTTGTAGTATGAAAGTTTTGTTCTATTTTTAAAACAATCTGGAGGGCTTTTCCATATGCATGTGACCAACCATGAGTATTGTTTCTATTGTGTCAGGAAGAGTTATTACTGTATGGAGATAAAAACAAACAAACAAACAAAAAATAAAACAAAACATAAAGTTATGTCTATTCCATTCTTGATGGCATGCCTAGGTATTGGGAGAATAAATGAGATAATGAAACAATCTCTTGAGCTGTGAGGACGACATCTGCTCCATGCAGTCAAGGCATCATTATTATTAATTACCTTATTCATTTTCAAACCATCTGTTTCCGAACATGGGCACTTGTAGCCACATTCCCCTCTTTTGGTGCCACCAGTGTGTCTCTTTATATGCATTTAGTTTTCAGCTGATTTCAAAAGAAGCAACAGCTTGTACAAATGGATGGTGCTGGAACAAAGGAAAGATATGAAGTTATTAAGAAAGATATTAATCATTACTTCTTTGATGATTCTTTTGTTTGACACAAGATTATTCATTTATATTAAACTATTTCAAATACTTTGCTGTGGATATTAAGATTTTTTTTTTTTAATTTCAAACTAAATATTGCCATCTATTGGTTAAAGTAAATACTACATTGATATCTACAAAGTATTTCTAGAATGTTAAAATTTCCTTTTTACATTGGTAATATCCCCATTACTGTAATAACTTAATGAGTTCACTGATATCATTATGAGGAAAAGTAAAGATTATACACTTAAGATAGCAATAAGTAATTTAGAATATTGTTTCTAGTTGTTAGGTGTCCTCGAGTCTGGTC
This sequence comes from Pedetes capensis, assembly GCA_007922755.1. Classification (NCBI taxonomy): domain Eukaryota; kingdom Metazoa; phylum Chordata; class Mammalia; order Rodentia; family Pedetidae; genus Pedetes; species Pedetes capensis. The sequence goes on along the minus strand of VMDO01000904.1, from coordinate 25,611 downwards.
TTACTCATAGTGACCCTATGGACGGCAGAATGAAACACTCCCTGATTCTATGCCAGGCACATGATCTTTTTTATATTTAAGCACATTGTTGGAGACACTGTGTCAATCTATTTAGTTGAAGGTTTTACTTTTTTTGTTGACCTGCCACTTTCCTAAACATGATGTCCTTCTCCAAGGATTGGTCCCTCCTGATAACATGTTCACAATATGTAAGACGCAGTCTATCCATCTTTGCTTCCAAGGAACACTGTGGTTGCCCTTCTTCTTGGTTGGATCTGTTAGTTATTTTGGCAGTCCATGGTATATTCAATATTCACCTCCAGCACCATAATTCAAAAGCATCGATTTTTCTCCTGTCTCACTTATTCAATATCTAGCTCTCATAAGCATATGATGCAACTAAAAATATCATGGCATGAGTCAGGCGCATCTTCACCTTCAGTGACATCTTTACTTTTGAACACTTTAAAGAAGTCTTTTGCAACACCTTTTCCCAAAGTCTTTTGATTTCTTAACTGCTGCTTCCATGAATGTTGATTGTAGAATCAAGTAAAGCAAACTCTTGGACAACTTCAACCTTTTTTCCATTTATCATGAAGTTGCTTACTGATCCAGTTGTAAGGACTTTTGTTTTGCTGATGTTGAGGTGCGATCTATACTCAAGGCTATGTTCTTTGATCTTCATCAGTAAATGTTTCAAATCCTATTCACTTTCAGCAAGCAATGTTGGATTTTCTGCATAATGCAGGTTGTTAATAAGTCTTCCTCCAATCAAGATGCTGAATTCTTTTTCATAAATTCCAGGTTCTCAGATTATTTGATCAGCATAGATATAGAAGTGGCATAGTGAAAAGATACAGCCCTGAAACACATCTTTCTTGACTTTAACCAGGCAGTGTTTCCTTGTTCTATTTGAACAACTGCCTCCTGGTTCATGTACAGATTCCTCATAAGTAAAAATAAGTGCTCTGATATTCCCATGCTTCGCAATGTTATCCATAATTTGTTATGATCCCCGTAGTCAAATGCCTTTGCATAGTAAATAAAACACAGATGGACATTTTTCTGGTGTTCTTTGCTTTTGCCTAATATCCATCTGACATCAGCAATGATGTTCCTGGTTCCAGGCCCTCTTCTGAATCCAGCTTTCTAGCAGTTCCCTATCTATATATTAATGTAGTTGCCTTTGAATGATCTTTAGCAAAATTTTGCTCGCCTGTGATATTAGTGATATTGTTCAATAATTTCCACATTTGGTTGGATTCCCTTTCTTGGGAATAGGTGCAAATATGGATCTCATCCAGTGATTTGGTCGGGTAGCTATTTTCCAAATCTCTTGGCATGAGCAAATTACTACCTGCACTGCTGCATCTGTTTGTTGAAACATCTCTGGAGCCTTGTGTTTTGCCAATTCCTTCAAGACAGCTTCCACTGCATCCTTCACTACCATCGGTTCTTGATCATATGTGACCTCTTGAAATGGTTGGTCATCCACCATTTCTTTCTTGTATAAGGAATCTTTATATTCCCTTCATCCTATTTTGATGTTTCCTGCAATGTTTAATATTTTCCCTGTAGCTGGGCCTGGTGGTGCACACCTGTAAGCCCAGTGGCCAGCAACTTGGGAGGCAGAGGCAGGAGGATTGAAAGTTTGGGACCAGAGGCAGTCTGCATAATTTAGTGAGATCCTGTCTCCAAAAGGTAAAAAATATGGGCTGGGGTGCAGCTCAGTGGTCCAGCACTTGCAAAGTATGCAAGCAAAAGGTCCTGGGTTCAACCCTCAAAAAAAAAATACACACACAAACACACATATATTTTCCCTGTAGAGTCATTCACTATTGCCCCTTGAGGCTCAATGTTTTCTTCAACTCCTTAAGCTTGATGAAAACAGTGAGTTCTTCCCTTTTGGTTTTCTATCTCAAGCTCTTTGCACATGTCATTATAATATTTGATTTTTTCTTCTCCAGCTGCGCTCTGAAATCTGCTGCTTAGTTCTTAACTTCATCATGTCTTCCTTTTACTTTAGCTACTCAATGTTCTACGACAATTTTCAGAGTCTCTTTTGACATGTAATTTGGTCTTTACTTTTTTTCTTGTCTTTCTAATAACCTTTTGTTTTCCTCATGAATGATGTCTTTGATGTCATGCCACAACTTGTCTGTTCTTTAATCATTCATGTCTAACACATCAAACCTATTTTTGAGGTGGTCTCTGAACTCAGGTGGTATATACTTGAGGTCATACCTTGGCTCTTGTATATTTGTTCTAATTTTCTTCAATTACAATTTGAACCTGCATATGAGCAGTTGACAGTCTGATTCACCATCAGCACTCCGTCTTGTTCTGATTTTTGATATTAAGCTTTTTCATCATCTCTTTCCATAAATGTATAACCATAACTTTGGTTCCTATATGTTCCATGTGGTGAATTCCAGGTGTATAGTCACTGTTTATGTTGCTGAAAAAATGTATTTGCAATTGAAAGGTCATTGGTTTGACAAAATTCTATCATATGATCTCTAGCATCATTTCTGTCACTGTGACCATATTTCCCAACTACTGAGCCTTCTTCTTTGTTTCCTACTTTTGCATTCCAGTCGCCTGTAATTATCAGTATATCTTGATTGTATATTCAATCTATTTTAGATTGCAGAAGCTGGTAAAAATCTTCCTTATCTTCATTTGTGGCCTCAGTATTGTTGTTGCTGTTGTTGTTGTTAGGTGCCGTCGAGTCGGTATCCGACTCATAGAGACCCTTTGTACAACGGGGGAAACACTATTGTCAGTGCTTCTCTGCTGCTCATAGGGTTTTCAATGGAAGATTGATTTTTTTTGGGAGGGTGTTGCCAGGTCCTTCTCCCAAGCCTACAGCAGCTGGTGTTCCCAGGTGGTCTCCTATCCAGGTACTAACCAGGCCCGACCCTGCTTAGCTTCGGAGTCTGACGGGATCAGATTCTACAGGGCTATGGCTGCAGGCAATGGCCTTAGTGTTGGGTATGTAAATTTGAATAATAGTCATATTAACTGGCCTTCCCTGTAGTCATGTGGATGTCATTCTATCAGTGACAGCATTGTACTTCAGGAAAGACCTTGAGATGTCTTTTTTGATGATGAATGCAATGTCACTTCTCTTCAACTTGTCATTCCCAATATAGTAGACCATATGATTATCTGATTAAAAATGGCCCATGAGAGTCCATTGTAGCTCACTGATGCCTAGAATGTTGATGTTTATGCACTCCATTTCCCTTTTGACAATTTCTAATTTTCTGAGATTCATACTATGTACTTGCTTTGTTCCAGTTATTAATGGATGTTTATAGTTGTTCTTTCTCATTTTGAGTCATGCCACATCAGCAAATGGAGGTCCCTCAGGCTTTAGTCCATTCCCATCATTAAGGTTAACTCTACTTTAAGGAGGCAACTCTTCCCCAGTATCCTTTTGAGTGTCTTCCCACCTAGGGGGCTTATTTTCTGGCACTATATTTGACAGGGTTTCTCTGGTACTCAAAGGTTTTCAATGGCTAATTGTTTTGAGAGTGGGCTGTCAGGTCCCATTCCTTAGTCTGTCTTAGTCTGGAAGCTCAGCTGAAACTTGTGTACCATGGGTGACCCTGCTGATATATGTAATATCCATAACATAGCTTTCAGTTGTGGGGCATGCCCCTCACTATTCTGGCCCAGATATTCAGATGGGAGGCATGGCCATGCACACAGATAACTAAACACAACTCACTCACTCAGGGACCCTTGGGTAAGGGGCACAGACTCCTGCGGCCCTTGGAATGGAATGCTGCAAGAGGGGAGAAAGGAAAAGCCTCGGGTGCTTTTGCCTTGTGGGGACTGAAAGCAGCTCTTTATTGTTTCTCTCTCTCTGCTCTTGGCAGAGAAACCCAAACGAGTGTTAGCAGCCTAAGTGCTACAGCGCTTTATGCTGCCTCAGGGGCAGCTGCCGCTCTTCTGCCTCCTGTGCTGGGACTGGAGAATATCCTCAGCTTTGGCCTCTTGGCGCTGGGTCCAAGAGGCTTTCCTTAGCTTGCCTGTAGTCTGTCTTTCCTTGAGAGCGCTGTCTAGTCATCCTGGTCTTGGTGGTCATGAGGAGAGATGCCTCTGTGTTGCTGGTCAAATCCAGAGAGAATTCTTTCTTCATCGGTGGTCAGATGGAGAGAGTTCCCAGCAGGAAGCTAGCAGCTAGCAGCACTCAGCATCACCATCAGCAGCAGCAGCCTCACATGCAGAGTGAGCTTTGTTTATATAGCCCTTTGGTAACTAACCTTACTGCCTCAAGATGACAATCTGGTAGGGGCAAGCAGGGCTAGGTGCAACCAATTTAGGAGTGACATTCAAATTAAGAGTGAAAGCAGATGTCACTCCTTGGGCAATCCAGGGGAGATCCTTGATTACCAATCAGGGGGCAAGATGAGGGTTGGATAATTCCCTACATTCAATATCACAGCAACACACAAGTCCTCACAGAAGGGCAAACTGACAGGCTGTGGGGGGCAATATTACTAGATAGATCCAATTATACAATGACAAACTTCCTATTCAAATTCTTTTTATCCATAAAAAGTGGTAAGAAATTTTGCAAAGCAAGAAACTATATTTCATCTTAAGTAATTAGGAATAGTAATTTCTTGGTAGCAGATGCTGTCATTTCTTCTGCAGTCACAAATAAAGAAAGTGAAATCCACTCATGAATTTTGTGGCTGCTCATATGTAGGAAAGACCAACTTCCTGAAAAAGACATAAGCTTTTCCTGATTCTTTAAAAACCTTGCTCACACTTTAAATTCACTCATATCTGAAAAGTAGAAGCACATAAGGAATGTGAGAGAAGCTAACAAAATGGGAAGTATTTCCAGGCCAAAAAAAAAAAAAAAAAACCAACAACAACAATAAAAACCAGGCTCCTGTATTTTTGGGTTTACTAAAAAGAACCAACAGATCTGTCCTAGAAGAAGGGCAACCAGAGTGCTCTTTGGTAGCAAGGATGGCTAGATTGCGTTTTACATATTTTGAACATGTAGTCAGGAGAGAACAATCCCTGGAGAAAAATATCATGTTTGGAAGAGTGGCAGGTCAGTGAAAAAAAAGAAAACCCTCCACCAGATGGATTGATACAGTGTCTCCAACAATGGGCGTAAACGTAAATAAGATTGTGTGCCTGGCACAGAATGGGGAAGTGTTTCAATCTGCGGTACATAGGGTTGCTATGAGTCAGACCCCTCTCGATGGCACCTAACAACAACGACAACAACAACAAAAACAACAACAACAATTGAATTGTTCTACAAGAACTAGGAAAACGTTGGGGACAAAGACAGTATTTGATAAATGTTTAATTCAGTCAGAAAGAAAAATATGTCTTCTTTTGTAACTCCCATAACAAGGAATTTCAATTAAAATGGAATTTCTTAACTGTAAATCAACCCCACCATTTCCCTGTAATCACTGTGACCTCCATCCAAATTCCCTCTGTCCAAATCCTATGACTCAGAGCCTCACTTACCTGATAGAAATCCCTCACTTTTTAGTGATTATCCCCCACTATAGACCCCTGGGTACCTTTGTACTCTGCACATGTGTCTTCTGCTTATCAGGGGACTATCAGTGTATCTACCATCTGGGTTTGTTCTCTATCCCAGTCCAGTGCTTGATGCTCTCAGATGATTCCCGATATTATTCCTTTTCTGCTTTTTTAGTTATTGAGCCAGTAATGACAAAATCCATATGATGTTGTTTGCTTAGTTGCTTGCAATCTGTCATTAATATGCTATTAATGTGATGTGTATATTTATTAAAAATTACATTTCGAACCGTTAGGGTTTTCAGCACTATTGCCTTTGGCAGTTACCTTTAATCTAAGGTTGAAGATACACAAAACAATTGAGAAGAACACTATAATTTGTCTCTGCCCTAAATTCCCTTCTCTCACACAAATTATTTTTTGTTGCTGTTGCATTTTGTTAACTATCTTTCTCTCATCTGGTAAGGGTAATTATTAAACATTCATGCCCCTTCATTCCTTCTATTTTAATATAAGTGGGCATTGAGCTGGGCTGAGCAGTGAGTGGCTTCCTTCCACAGGGAGCGTTGATTGATCAAATGATGGAAAATAATTTAAGGAAAACCTCAATTTCTTTTCAGGGATTGATAGTTGCTAGAGGAGAGAGAAGATTTTTAAACTTTTTATTTTATTTAATTTATATATTCTCCTTCTGAGATCATGAGCAATAGGGGCGTTAAACCTGGAGAGGCAAATGGCCAACAAGTGGAAAGAAAATAGGTTATTGATAACATCTTTTGGACACCTAGATTTAGATTAAGATTTTATTTTTATTTTTACTGTTGCTGTCTATAAATATGCAACAAGTTTAAAGTGATTTTCTTTAATTTGCAATGAGAGTAGTCACTAAAGATTGGGCCCACCATCTGTTTTTGTAAATAAAGTTTTGCTGGAACACTTATGCACACATTGTTTTACATATTGTCAATGGCTTCTTTCTCAAGGCAACTGTAGGGCTGCAGAGATTGTGTGGTCCACAAAACTGAAAATAGTTACTACATGACTCTTTTTAGAAAATGTCTTCTAATCCTTTGTTGCTTCAAAACAGATTTTCTTAAACTAGTTACTTATTTTAACAACTTGAAACATGTTCAAGTAAAACATTTTTCCTCCATAAGGCTTTAAATGTCTTTTCTGAAATGGACCTAAAAAATTATGGCTAAAAAGCTGACACTAAGGGTGGCACCAAATGGTGGCAATTTTTATTTCGTTGATTGATTGTTAAACATGATTTATTGACTTCTAAACTGATTTAGAACTCATATACTTTTATTCCTTATAACAAGGCAATGCAGTAGATGTGCAGTTTATTTTTGAGGTGCTTTTGGCACCATGATCAGCCTTGTCTAGATTTGTCCCCTATAGTAGTCCCTAGACACATGGGGCTATTGGCACTTGAAATGAGGTAAATCTGCACTGACATACAGTGAAAATGTAGAACACTCACCAGATTTCACTGAGTTAGCATGTAAAAAGAAAGTAGAAATGTCTCAGTGATAATTTTAAAAATACTTATTAAATGTTGAAATGAGAATATTTTGAATATATTGAATTAACAAAAATATATTATCAAAATTATTCTTTTAAACTTTTAGGAGATACATTCTAAAAAATTAAAATTACACTTGTGGCTCATGTATTTCTTTTAAACAACATTGGTCTAGAAGTTATAGAAAAACATAATTGAAGACTAAAGTGAACTTATAATTTTGAAAGTATTTTAAATATTTTAGTTTTGTGGAATAGGCAAAACCATCTTTACATTATTATTTTCTATTCGCTTGAGGACCCTTACAAATAGATACATACTGTTGAACAAATACATCATTTGCATCTCTATTTTTTTCTGCAGTACTGGGGGTGGAACCCAAGGCTTTGCGCTTGAATACTTTGCAAGTGTTATAACACAAATCTGTACCCCTAGAACATTTTTTTACTTTTTACTTTCAGGCAGGGTCTCACTAAATTATGCAGACTGCCTCTGGTCTTGAATTTGCCATCCTGCTGCCTCTGCCTCCTGAGTTGCTGGGGTTACAGGCATGAAACACCACCCCTGGCTAATTTGCATTTTATTGATAAAATCTGAGTCAATGAGCAAATCATTACACATATGTGATTGATTCTTAGAGCCTAATACTTTCTTATTGTCCATATTTAATTTTAAACATTTTATACAGGGAGGATAGAGTAACATTCTGAGAGCTGGTTAGATTCTTTTTTTTTTAGTGTATTTTATTCTTTGCTCAAGTAAGTCTAAGTATATACATACATATGTCTGAATATTGTAGATATAATTGCAATAAAGTTTTCTTTTTATCCTTTTCTAATAGCTTGGTCCTGAGAAGTTTTTTTTTTATGGTGGAAAACCCCCAAAAGATATGTCTTCCTATTTATTTGGTATATTGTCATACCACATACCATATCTGTAAAATCAGAAGTGTGCTCCTCAGCTTGTCATCACTGAACACCTGAGATAATCTAAACAGGGAAAGATTTATTTTGCCTTACTGTTTTAGAGGGTTCACTCCATGGTTTCTTGTTGCCATTGCATCTGGGCCTGTGACCAGGCAGAACATCATGGCAGAAGCACATAGCAGAGGCCTGATCACCTCCTGGTTGCTGGGGAGCAAAGAGAAGGGGACAGGTTCGAATATCCCCTTCAAGGGCATGCCTTGGTGATCTAACTGCCTTCCACTAGACCCTACCTCCTAAAGGGTCCATCACCTTGAAGTAGCAACACAGGACAACCACTAATCCTTTAGCAAAGGGCCCTTTAGGGAACATTTAAAATGTGATCCATTTAAAATGTGATGATGGTTGAAATGGGACTTGTTCAAAGTTTCCAATTAAATGACATTGTTCTGAACTTGCTTACTTAATTCTGTTAGTATTGCCTTAATTTTAATGTACCAATAAATGTCTGAAGTGAATAGCAATATACTTATATTTTCCTTATAAATGAGAGCATAAGCCAAAGAACTTAATGAATTCAGCACAAAATTTATATATTCCTTTATCATGGGTTGTTATTGTGTCAATTTTGAGAAGAAAATGTAGCTGTCAGGATATGGCCTCAAATTCCATTTATGTCACCTTACCAAGTCAATGTGAAAGCAGTATTTTTAGCTTCATATCAAGCCTTTGTGATTTTAAAAGGTATCTGTCTTTTAGAGATGAACAGAAATCTAACTGCCATTAAACAGTTTGCCAATCATTTCTGTGCACTGTCCAAAGGTGAATAGATAAGATATGGGTTATGTAGAGCATTTTATTTAAGAATGAAAATAAAGCCAGTATAGTCCATATGTCTCAGAGATTAACAAGTTTTCAGCTATACAATGCTTTTTTTGCATTGTTATTTCAAAAGAAATGCATATGGCTTATGCAAGATTGTTGGCTATTTCCATATCAGTTTATATAATTTAAAATTTGAAATTCTTAGTCAAAATATATGATTTTTTTTCTGTGTAGAATTTTGTTAGATGTTAGGAATCGCAAAGTTTGCATCTCAAGCTCCCTCCAAGATAAATTTATTTCAAGAACCTTTATTCCAAGATTCTGGTCTCCACAATCAAGTGTCAATTCGTGGATCTAATGAAGAGCTACATATGTGCAGAAAAATTTCAATAGCTCTTCTAATTATATTTTATTTATACCATTAAGATTAATGTGTCTTCCTGCAACCAACCACTGATAGTAAATGCATTTTAGACAGCTACCTGTCAAATTATTACCTCATCCTAAAGAAAGAAGAAGTGAACTCAATGCATACTGGATGAACAAAGATACATTAGTGTGCAATTTAAAGTGTTTCATGGAAAATCCAAAGGAGATGTACTTGCTCTGGCAGGATTCAAGAACCAGAGCTCAACATATCCAAGTTTTAATGTAGCAAAACATTGACTAACATGAAATTTTTACTACCTATGTACTTGATGGCACCTAACAAAAACAACAGTAAACAAAATTAAAGTCATTCTACTCTTTTGTAAAAGGAAAATATTTATTTGCTAATGTGGAGAAAATGTATTTTTGTTTAATAGTTGCATTTTAATGTAGACTTAAATGTACTTGATGTTTTCAAAAGCTAATAAATGAATTTTAGAAGTAAATTGAGTATGTTAGTCAGCTTTCCATTGCTATGACAAATTATCTAAGGTAAACAACATAAAGGGCAAAACATTTATTTTGTCTCACAGTTTTAGAGTTTTAGTTCATCGTTGCTTTGGTCTTGAGGTAAGGTAGAAAAATCATGGTTGGGCAAAATCATGGTGGGCAAATCTATCCAGTTCATGGTGGTCAGAAAGCAAAGAGAGAGAAAGACAGAAAGGGACTGAGGTCTCAATATTCCTTTTAAGGTATGTTCCCAATGACCTTTCTTTCATTAGGCAAAACAGTTCCATTATTTCCTAGTAATGCCACAAGCTGAAGACCAAGTCTTTCAACACATGACTTTGGGGGAGAATTTAAGATCCCTCCTATAACACTGAGTCTGTTAAATTTTTATTTATTTTAATTGACATATAATAACTACATATTTATGGGGGTTGTTAATATTGTTGGATGCTGTCGAGTTGAGTCTAACTTATAGCAACCCTGTGTACAAGAGAATGAAATACTCCCTGACACTGTGCCATGCACGTGATCTTTTTATGTTTGAGACCATTGTTGCAGCCACTAAGTTTCTTCTCATTTTGAGTCATGCCACATCAGCAAATGGAGGTCCCAGGGCCTTTACTCCATTCTTCTCATTAAGGTCAACTCTACTTTGAGGAGGTGACTCTTCCCCAATTGTTTTTTGAATGCCTCCCAACCCTGAGGGCTCATTTTCTGATACTATATTTGGCAATGCTTCTCTGCTATTCATAGGGTTTTCAATGGATAAATATTTTGGGAGTGGGCTGCCAGGTCCTTCTCCCTAGTCTGTCTTAGTCTAGAAGCTCAGCTGAAACCTGTTCATCATGGATGGCCCTGCTGGTATCTGAAATATTGGTGGCATAACTTTCAGCATCAGAGTAATATGTAGCCCTCACTGCATAACAAGCTGACAGATGTAGGGGATTGTGAGGGTATGGTGTGATATTTCAGTACATGTATAAAATGTGTAATGATCAAATAAATATAATTAGAATTTCCATCACCTCAAACATTTATCCATTTTTTGTGTGTGCTGGGGCCTTCCAAAATCCCCCCTTTTAAGCTACTTTGAGATATATCATAAATTGTTGTAGACTATACTCATCTCACTGTGCTATAGAACACTAGAACTTATTCCTTGTTTCCATTTGGTACTTGCTGTCCTTGCTCTGTCTCCTACTTCCAATGACCACTATTATTTTCTACTTCTATGAGATGAAATTTTTAAACTTCCACTTATGAATGAAAACATGCAGTATTTGCCTTTCTGTACCTGTTTAATTTCATTTAATATGATGTCCTTCAGGCTCATCCATGTTGCTGCAAATAACAGGATCGCAGGATTTCATTTCTTTTAAGGCGGAAGTGTGTGTGTGTGTGTGTGTGTGTGTGTATCACATTTTCTTTTTTCGTATGCTACATTTTCTTTATGCATTAATCTACTGATAGACATCTAAATTGCTTCCTCATTGTGGCTATTTTGAATAATGCTGCAATAAACATGTGATGGCAGATATTTCTTTGACATGTTGATTTCATTTCCTTTCGAGATATACCTGGTAGTGGGACTTCTGGATATTATGACAATTTTATTTTTAGTTTTCTGAGAGTCCTCCATACTGTTTTCTATAATAGCTGCACTATTTATATTTCTGCCAACAGTGTACAAGTTTCTGTCTCTTCACATCCTTACCAACACTTGCTGTATTTTTTTGTCTCTAAAGCTTTCTTAAGGAAAGATTGGGAGCTGGGATTTAGCTCAGCTGATAGAGCCTGGCTTTGCAGTCTCTGAGGTCCCCATCTTGATTCACCACACCGCAAAAATGGGGGAAGAATATGGCAATCCACTCCTGAGGCAATCCCAAAACAATCAGCCATTGAAAACCCTATGAGGGTTGCTATGATTTGGATACAACTCAACTGCACCTAACAACAATAAGAAGGAAAGATTTGGCATAAACTTGAAATGCTAGAAAGCCCTTCAAGAAAAAATGCAGAAATGGAATCTGCAAAAGAGCACCTGGCATTGTCATAATCAAGTATGCTTTGGCATTACCAGATAAAGTTTTGTATATAACCATGCCACTATTCAAGGAATTGAATACATCAAACATACCAGCTCTTGTTTGTGTCTCACTATAGTCCAGGAACTGAAGCCAGACATTACTGTATACAAGAGATGAAACTACAGTAATTAGAACATACCAAATTAGTAAATGCCGTATGTATTTTATACAAGAAAAATATCCCATCCTTACTTTCAAATCATCATATTTGTTTTTATGCATTATTATCTTTCCTTTCCAGATTTCTCAAAGTAAGTGAGACACTGGGTTTGAGATAAACTCTTAACAAATTACTATCAAGAGAGTCATATTGCTACCTATATTTGTTTATGAAGTATAAAGAAACTTAAGAAACTAAGGAAGTTTGACCATTATTTCTACAGTGACTTTGACCAGATTGAACAATCATGCTTGGTTTAATTAAATTTGTTATATAAAGATGAATATTAAAAATGTGATGATTTAATGATAATACCATAGACTTCTTTCCTTTAAAAAATCAGAAAGTACAATTATTGATAAAAGCTACTAATACAGAATATTGATTGGACTAGAATGAAGTCTGCCTTAGGACTGTAGAGGAAAAATTCTACTACTTTAAGTAAAATAAAGGGGCCTGCAGCTGTAGCCCTGTGGCATCCGATCCCGTCAGATCTCAGAAGCTAAGCAGGGTCAGGCCTGGTTAGTACTTGGATGGGAGACCACCTGGGAACACCAGAAGCTGTAGGCTTGGGAGAAGGACCTGGCAACCCCCTCCCAAAAATCAATCTGCCATTGAAAACCCTATGCACAGCAGAGAAGCACTGACAATAGTGTTTCCCCTGTTGTACAGAGGGTCGAGTCGGATACCGACTCGACAGCACCTAACAACAACAACAACAAGTAAAATAAAAGCACCAATTATGTGTGAGAAAGTTAGCTCATTTCTTGTTTTTTTTTTTTTTTTATAATGAAGATAGATTACCCTAGATTTCCTAGTGACTGGTAAAATATAACAGTGCTTAACTAGAACTATTCCAAGTCTGTTCTCTGGGACGTTCTTCATTTTAAGTCGTAAGAATTCCTTTTTTGGTGGTTTCTTCTATAAACTCTTTGTGGCTGAATTGAACAAAAACTCAAAGAATGCAATATAACTCACCTATCCACCTAGAGTGACAATTAACTGTTCAGTTAGGAAATACCATGTTGTTTGTTCCTTATGCTTCTGCATCTTTCACAAATCTTAAATTGTTCTCCTAATTTTCATTTATAGTTGCCACATTCTTTCTAGTGAAAAGAAAAATATTTTATAATCTCTTTCAATATTCTGTAACCTGCAATTAACCTTCAGCCAGAATCAAATTGCTTCTCAAATCAGTGACTGTTATATTTCTTTATCTTCCCTAAGAATACAATACTTGGATCTCTTTTTCAACGTAATTTTGCGGAACAGTGTAAGTAGAGGTACAGAGAACTCTTGCTGCATCATCTGTGGATAAATATAATAGTTTATGTAATCAGCCTCAGTAAAGCATCCAAACAGCATAGCATCTTCAAGGTGTTCCTACAGCATTTACCTGCTGTATCTTAGGTGGTGTAGAGCCTACTTGGAGAGTACCACTTTGAGATGCCAGGTATATGGATATTAACTAGCTCTCTTTCACACAAAGAAAGAAATAAGAGTATGCAACATTTTTTTCATTATTGGTGGAGATGTTGAACCCAGGGCCTCACTCATGCTAGGCAAGTGCTCTACTACTGACATGTACCCCCAGCTCTTCTAGTTTTTACTTTGATACAAGGTCTCATTAAGTTAGTAGCCTGTCTCTGGCCTTAAATTTCCTATCCTCCTGCCTCAGTCTTCCCAGTAGCTGGGTTTATAGCAACCAGCTTTAGGATATGTAACTACTTAAGAAGTTAATTTTGGCCTTTAATGACTATAAGAAGATTGCCACATGCCAGGATACATTCTATGAAAATGTACAAAGTTCTTACTTTGGAAGAGGAATCAGAATATAAGATGAAATCTAATCAGAATTTCCCTCCAGGCTCCGTTGCACATGCCTATAATCCCAGTGACTTGAGAGGCTAAGGCAGGAAGATCACAGGTTCCAGGCCAGAGACAGCCTGCACAATTCAGTGAAATCCTGTCTTTAAATAAGAATAAATAAATAAATAAATAAATAAATAGGGGGGGTTGTGGGTGATGCTCAGGGATGGGTCACTTTTCTAGCATGCTTGAGGCCCTGCATTCAACCCCCAGTACTGAAAAACAAAACAATAATAACAAAAACTTTCCTAATATGTTGTTGTTGTTGGGTGCCATCAAGTAGTGTCCAACTCATAGTGATTCTCATAGGGTTTTTGATGGCTGATTATTTTCAGAAATGCTTCTTTGGAGTGGCCTGCCATGTCCTTCTCCCATTTTTTTCTTTTTCTTTTTCTTTTCTTGCTGGGAATAGAAACTAGGACTTCAGACAGTGCAGAGTGGCACTCCACAACTGAGCTAAACCCCAGCCCCTAATATATTAAGTAAGACAATATGCATGTTGAGTGTTTCTCAGAATTCCTGAGAAACTTGGGGTATTTCTATTCTTAGGAATTGCTAATATGCTATAACTGAAAACAAACTAAAATAGGACAGCTAACATTCTGATAGGTTTACATACTTATATTTATCACAAATGAAGCCTTTTAGCACATGCACAATTCTCTATGTATATAAAATCTCTTTTGATGACAATGGCAAAGTTCCCCTTTGAGCCCCCTTATGGATTGTGAGTCTGTGGTGGTCCTTAGTATGTGCTTCCAAGAAGCCTAGGACCTGGATTTAATATCCATTGAATTGTTACTTAGAAAATGTCAACAGGCAAAGTGCCCAGTATGTCTTGTATTCATCTACTGTAGGAGTGAAATAGGAACCTAATACCTGCTATTCTTAAAAGAGCCCAAGCCATATCATTTCTTCTACTTGAAAGATGTAGTATGTTCTGTTATACTTACCACAAAACCTCTTGGTTCTGATCCCTGGGATAACTCTCAAACAGGGAGAGGATTCCTATCATGTTAATTTATTCTTCCCTCATTGTTATCTCTGAGTCCTACAGGCTGGCTTAGACCTATCAAATTAGTGAGAATCAGCGAAGAGAGAGCTAAGTCCTTCATATTCAGCATGTCCAGAAGTCTGGAGGAAAATCTAACTCTTCAGTATAGCCAAGTCTGAAGCGTGAGATCTGGACATTTACTCTTCCTCATCTGGTTTCCATCCAAACGATTGTACTTGAGAAAAAAAGATGAAGTCATTCTAATTAGGAAATAATATATTTTAATAATGTATTGTCTCATAATAGATTGGTTTGGGATTTAAAACAACAACAACAACAACAACAACAACAGTAATAATATACTATTTTGGCAAGAGTGTACATTTAATTGATGTCTCAAGAAAAAATTAAATTTATTTCGGCACAGGACATTGGTGCTCTTAGTTTTGGAGATTTTTTGTATCTTTTGGGATTTTTTTGGCCTATTGATGTCATTTATAAGCAATATGCTTGGTTTGGCTTACAGCCATATCACTCTGGCATCCAATCTCATCAGATTTTGGAAGCTAGGCAGAGTCAACACTGGTTAACCTTTGGATGGGAGACAGCTTGAGAATACTAGGTACTATAGACTTGGGAAAAGAACCTGACAGCTCACTCTTGAAACAATGAGCCATCAAAAACTCTATGAATAGCAGTGAAGCACTGACCTAGTGCTGGACATGGCACAGTGCTAGGCACTGTTTTGTTCTGTTGTACATAGGGTCTCTATGAGTTGGACCCAATTCCAACACCTAACAACAACAACACTACATTTGGGAAAACAAGTTAACTATATTTCAAAGAGCTGGCATTAAAATATAGTAATTATGCATCTAGAAATTAGTTAGAAAAACTGATCTTTTATAAAGGTGTTTTAGCAGCTACGACCACCACTATCTTGAAAAATTTCTAGATGTTTATAAAGGACTTGGAAATACACAGCCAATAAACCACAATTTACCTTTGTTAGCCCAAACTCCCTTTGGCAACCATTTTCTGAAGGGATAATACAGTTTCTAAGGATACCATAAAAGCTTTTGTTAGAAATGATATTAAGGACTTATTTAGAGGTGTTGTGCAGATAAATGAAACCAGATCCTGTTTCAGAGAAATATGTGTAATCATTGAATACATGTTAATGTTCAATGGTACATTTTTCTGTTCTTGAATAAATTTTAGCATGTGTACTATGTAATGATAGTATTTGTTTCTTCTTTTAATTTGCCAGAGTACTGAGACACAGATGAAAGTATAGGACTCTTGGTTTTGTTCAAGTAACCATAGAATGTGTATGCAATGGGAAAAGTCAAGTTAAATCTGCAATGAAGGAAGTAAGACTTACAGTGTTCACCTCTTACAAATGAAAAGCTTACATATTTTTAGTTTTTCTTTGGTTCTTAGTTTTTTTTAATGAGAAAGCTACATACAACATGAAGATTATTGTTGCAGTATATAAAACTAAGGCTAAATCTTCCGCCTATCTATAATCATTTTTGTAGAATAAATTTTAGAAGCAATATTGCTACAGCAAAACACATGCATATTTTAAGGAAATGAATAAAAATAAATAAAGCATGCTCCTGAAAATTTTAGTCATTTTATGTTCGCCCTTGGTTGTATGTATAACCATTTGCTTGTACAATGAGTGGGCATTTTTGGACATATTTATTTGAACCAAGACAATATATAAATAGACAAATGATAGAGTTTTAAAAGAGATAAAAGATATTTTCTCATTGTTAATGCTATACTGAGTTTTTGGGGAAAAGAAATGTGTTGAAGTGTACACAATGCATTCAAAGAATTTGCTAATGACTACAAAGAGCTTGTATGAAGCTAAAGGGGAAAAATCATACATTTTAGTAGATTTCCATTCTATTGCATCTACAGAGAGGGAGTAATACCCTTTTTTCTATGTTAATACAGGAAAAAATTTTAATGGATGAAACAGACTTGGCTAACTATTATATAAGCATGAAATATTGAAAAAGGAGACATTTGCTGTTTCTCTTAGAGCTGTGGAAATGAAATTTTGTTGGTGGTTATTATCTGGTTCTGTATGGGAGAAGTAAAACATGTATGAGATTATAAATGTGGGATCTCATTTATGCGACCAGAAGAGCCAAATCCGTGTATTTATGATGTACAGCTCTATTATAGATTGCATTTTAGTTTTACTCTGATTTACTCTCCTAGAATGTACTTTAATTATTTAGAGCCCAGTGCTGATGACCTAGGAAATCTTTGTCTTTACTATGACATTGGCACTTACTTTATTTTTGACTCTCTTTCCATTGTGTAACATGTGGCAATGAAAAGAACACATGTATTTGGAGTAAAATTGATCTGGGTTCAAATTTTGAACCTGGCATGTATTAACTATAACAATTTCATAAGTTAAAAAACTCCTCAAGTCCTATTGTCTTACAGTGATTTGTTTTAAGTCAGAGTGCATGATTCTTTATTGTTGCAAAACTGATTATATTAATCAAATAAGGTAAATGGTATAAGTAGAAAATCCTAAAATTCCTGTGACTTAATACAAAAAAGTTTAGTTATCACCTATGTCCCAGACATTAGTCACCAGGTTGGGGTTGGGTAGCTATTTGGCTCTGCTGTCCCTTACATTGGAGTCCTTTACTACATGGAAGACTCAAAGCCAGAGAGGATATTGAATCAAATGGGAGGATTCCAGTGCTCCAAGCCTGGATCCTGCATAAGTCACATCCATTTACACTCCATCAGTCAACATTTAGTCGCATGGCCATACTGGCAAATGGGCAATGTGTGTGCTTGGTACAGTTTGACTCTGGAATGCCCCCCAGAGGCCTATGTGTTGAAGGCTTGGTTGTAGCTTAGTGCTCTTGGGAAGTGGTGGCACTGTTAAGAAATGGGAGGTGTTCACATCATTGGGAGTGTGACCTTGAAGGAAATAGTGGGGCTTCAGCCCTCTGATCATTCATTTTTGCTTCCTACCATGAGGTGAGTGAGAAGATTTTTCTCTGTCATATGCTCTTCCTATGATGTGCCACCACAAGCCCAAAGAACTGGGCAAATCATGAATGGAAACCTCCAAACCTGCGAGGCAAAGCAACTTTTTTCTCTTTATGAGTTGATTCATTTGAAGTATTAAAGTCTAATAATTTTTATGGGTGGCTCAACATTTTGAATTTTACTTTGTTGAATGTGACGATTTTTGTGTCACAGAGCTTCTTTTCAGGATGTACAGCATTTTTGTGAATGTTTTGACTTTTCCATATGCAGTTTATAGATACCATTTTATTCTTAAGTCTCCTTCATTTTGGGTTATTAATATTTTAATTTTTTTTTTTTGTACTTGAGGATTGAACCCAGGGTCTCACATTTTTGGGGGTTTCTACAAAGGATGCCCTGGCCAGGGTCTCTCTGCCCAGCCTGGGGGACTGAACTTTGTCCTCCAGGGCCAGTGACCCTTGGCCTATATCCTGGCCACTCACTCCTTCCCCTCCCATCAAGTGACCAAAGATGGCCCCTGACGAGCTAGACTGTGTTGTGACCACCTCCACATTGATTGGTCAGCCCTAGCCTCCTGATTGGCTCCCAAAGGAACACCTGTGATTGGACTACTCCATACCTTACCCACCTATTCAAAGTACACCCAAAATCGCCCTTTTTGCATAACTGCCTTACCTGGCAGACATGATAGGTAAACTGTCATACCTGTCAGGGAATGCACTCTGATTGGCTGCTCCCAGTACACACCCCCTTCCAGGAGCCTATATAAACAGGCCCTTGGATACCCCCTCTGCTGTTCTCCACCTTCTATCCAGACCCCATCACCTTGATTCAGTGCTCCCTAATCCTGTGGCAGACTTCAATTAAGATGCCATGTCAAGCTCAGGGGCGCCAAAGAGTCAAAGGCACTCAGCAAGACATGAAGAGCTCCCCAATTCCTCCCAAGCCTGGGAAGGAGGGGAGAAAGAAGGCAAGCTGCAAGATCAAGACCATTGGACCTCTTGTGCCTCCTAGGAACCTCTAGAGCTGCATAGCATAAGAGATGTAACACCACTGAGGCAGCAGCATCCCATGCTGCTGGCCTCTGAGCTGCCACTCCTAAAGGGCTGCTTGCTGGTTGCTCCTATTTGTGGGAGCAACCTAATAAAAGTTCCTGTTCCCTTTTGTTAGAAGGTCTCTTGAAGTCCTTCTTTGGCACCTCTGGCCAAGCTCCCATCCTGATCCTGAGGGCCCCCGACACCCAAGGCTCTGACCTCAACCAGGCCTAAGATGACCCCCCGACATCACACATACTTTGGAAGTGTATTACCACTGGGATGCACTCCCAATCCATTTTAAATTTTTTATTTTGAATCAAAGTCTTTCTACATTATGCAGACTATCTCTAGCTTCTAACTTGTGATCCTCATGGCTCTGCCTCCTGAGATGGGATCACAGGCAGGCACCATTGAGCCTGGTTATCATTTTGAGTTGTTAATCTATATCCAATTTTCAAAGTTTGGAAACTCTGTGACGTTATAAACACATTTTATTCCTTTCCCAGTCCCTTCTCAGCTCATTTGCACCTGCTGAAAGATGGTGAGTACTGGAAAGCCTTGCATCTTATTGATACATATTATCTTAATCACCTTTCACCACTGAGTTGAAAGGTTTGTGATAAGTGATATTCTTTAGCTTGTGATCAGAGTTTGGCTCTTGTACTTTAATGAATACATAGCTGGCTACTTTCTGTGAATATTGTACATGGTAGTTTGTGATCTTAAGCTTCTAAAGAATCGGGACAGTTTAACTCTGACTGCTCTTAATATTGCTGCTATAATAACAAGTGTGAAACTGCTTATTATGCTACAGCTAATGATGAAAAGCAGAGATGGACAAGATCCCAAGTGCAATACCAGCTGTAAGCCACTCTATATTAAGGAAGTGTTTCTTTTCTAGGACAATTATGAATGGGAAAAATGGAACACATTTTTGTGTCCATCTGTTTGTGGCAAGCTAAGAGAAAAATATTGCTAAAGGATTTGAAGAGCAATCTGTAGGTCTCTCCCACACTCTTATATGTATTGCATAATTTGGCAGCCATTCAGAACATTTTGAATACAATTGGCTTAGATAGCTAATTTTTATTGGCTCTGACTATTTTTTTTTCTTTTGGTACTGGGGTTAAAACTCAGGGCCTTGCTTATGATAGACAAGCACTGGCCCACTGAGCTGCACGCAGATCCCCAACAGCTGCCATTTTTAATGCTCACTAACAACAACAACAACAACATATACTATGCATGGGGCTGAGGTTAAGCTCAGTTGGTAGAGTGCTGCTCTGCATTGTCTGAGGCCATGTGTTAGATTCCCAGCACCATAAAAATGGGAGAAAGACATGGCAGCCCACTCCCAAAATGGTCCAGAAAACAATCAGCTATTGAAAACCCTATGAGGGTCTCTGTGAACTGGACCTGACTTGATGGCACCTAACAACAACAACATGTACCACACACAGGGATAATCACGTTGTATAACTGCAGGAGGCACAATATATATGGAATTCTGTATGAATGCATCAGCCCTAGAGCTGCTTGATGTGAGTTCTCCAGGCCCTTTCAGCAACACATGAAGAAAAGGAAGTTTAGATTGGTAATTTGCCCAAGATTATATACAGTGATAATAAGAGGTAGGATTGGCATGTGCATATGAATCTTCCTCCCATCAGAGTTTAACCACCCCAGCAACCTGTCTCAGTTGCCTTCAGGCTTGAATCCTTATCAAAAAGAAAATGGATGTCTTAGAGTCTGGGTGGTGCAGAGAAAATGCTGGGGCCATCTCTGCCAAGCTTCCTTTGGGATGGGCTACTGATTACCTGCAATTACTTCTTTCCTTAATCACCACTCTCTCCCTAAACTTGCTTTACTCATCCTATTCTCTATGCTATTCATAAGAAGAAGCATAATTGGAGCCCATTTGGGTAAGATAAATATTCAGCTTAAGATATGGGTTCTGGTCAATTCAGTCAATTTGCTTTCAGACTACATTCAGAAAGTATATGAGGAGTAATGGCAGACTTTACTTAGAATTTGGTGTGATATCTATACATATATATTACATACATATATATAACATATATATGTTATATATATAACATATATATATATATGTTATATATATAACATATATATATATATATATATATATATATATATATATATATATATATATATATATATATATATATATATATATATATATATATATACATAACTTGCTGTGTTGTGTTTAATTTTCCTTTAGATTGCATTTGAGTGATTCACAATTCTGGGAATAGATAAAGATTTGCAAAGTGCCTGAATAGCCTTTTTAACTTTCCCTTCAACCTTTGAAAAGGGATTACTCTTCTGGGGGAAAATGAGCAGATGGTGCCTAAAGCAGTTGGCCAAATAGCTATAACAATGCTATTACCTGACTTAGTGTCATCAGCTACAGCATCTGTCAAAAGGAAGAGTTATGCTTTTGTGCTTTTCTTGCTTGACAATTAATCATACCTCCCCTCCTGTTCTCATTGTTCAACACACTGTGTTTCCAGAACCTGAGGGCAGGAGATTCAGTGACTCTCTGACATAATTCAAGAAAGATACTGGAACAATAGCATTATTTTGAGTCCTGTAAGACAAAGAGAGGGCTGGGATTTAGCTCAGTGGGTAGAGCGCTGTGCTGCAGTCTCTGAAGTCCCGAGTTCAATTCCCAGCACAGCAAAAATGGGAGAAGGGCCTGGCAATCCACTCCCAAGGCAATCCCGAAACAGCCATTGAAAACCCTATGAGGGTCGCTATGAGTCGGATACCGACTCGACAGCACCTAACAACAACAACAACAATAAGACAAAGAGAGACTTCAGTAGAAGAGAGGTTGACATTTGTTCAGTTATTTCTAACAAGACTACACAGAGTCAGTCACTTAATCTCAAGAGATTTGTGATCTATGATGACATCTCAGTAAAGACAAGAGCCATGATATGCTGTAGACATTCTACTGTCTCATTCTTCTTCATTATTCTGACCTATTTCCAGTTAGCCTATATTCAAGTGTGTACATGCTTAAGAAAATCCATCATTAGTCCTTCTGTTAACAATGTGTAATTTTTACCACAGGAGATGCTTGTGTTAGAGATCAGATGCCCAAATGCAATAGTGTTTATAATATTACCATCTGCATCAATATATTAGGGCTCTGGAGAGAAACAGGACAATTAAGATGTAAAATTGTGTATGTGTGTGTGTGTGTGTGTGTGTGTGTGTATGTGTGTGTGTGTGTTTCTGTTTCTCTGGAAAATCTTAATGCTTTGATGTGACGACAATATCATAAATACTGTTGTATTTGGACACTTGATCTCTGACAGAAGCATCACATGTGGTGACAAGAATTAGCCCATGATTATGGAGGCTAAGAAGTTCTGTTATCTGATATTTGCAAGCTGGAGAACCATGTAAGTTGGCAGTGCAATTTAGTTGGAGTTCAAAGGCCTGAGAATGAGGGGGAGGGGCCAATAGTATAATTACCACTACAAATGCAAAGTTATCAAAACCAGGATTACTAATTTCTCACCCAGAAGATGGATGTCCTAACTCAAACAGAGAGAGGGAAGGCATCCTTTCTTCACCTTTCTGTTCCCTTTGCGTTCTCCAGAACTGGGTGATGTACACTCATATTGGTGAGGACTATCTTCTTTAGTCAGTCTCATAATTCAAATGCGAATCTCTTCCACAATATTCTCATATGCAAGGATGCATGCCCCATACATGTCCCTCCCCAAAATAATTATTTTTACCAGCTATTTGGGTATCCTTTAGCCTTGTCAAGTTGACATATAAAAGAGATAATAAACGGCTGTGAGTAAGGTTTGGCCAAAATTAGAGGACAAGACATGCAATAACTTGGAAGAGTCATAGCCATAATAATAAAGCCACTGGTCATAGGGGTACATATAGTTTAAGTAGAATTTTGTAGGAAGGCATGAGCTTTTAAGGGCAGAATGAATAAATTCCATTACATTAGTAAAAATTATGTTATATGTTGAAAGATAGCCACCCAACAATTCTTATGACTTTCCAGGTGTACTCTTAAAGGCCCCAAGTTCTGTAGACAAAGTCATGCAAAATATTTTACATGTTTAAACTAAAACAATGGGTTCTCCCTCCAACATCAGAATTAGATACTTATGTATTGGTTGAGGGGATGAGCAAGACAGAAAATTCTCTTTTCTTTCTTCTTACTTCTTTTTGTAAATCAATCAATCTTTCTTTCTTTCTTTTCTTTGTCTTCTCTTCTCTCTGTCTCTGTCTCTGTCTCTCTCCCTCCATTCTTCTTTCTTTCCTTCCTTAGATGGATTTGAGTTCTGGAGTTCCTTCATCAAGATTCTGCAACAGGGAGAATATTTGTAGGACCAAGGAAAGAAGAACAGAGACTGCTTATGGAACAACTAGTTTAGTAGCTCTGTTAGAAAACAAATACTTGTCTCCTACACTTTTGTTCCTCATAAAAGCTAGCATAATGTAAAGGATTGTATCCTCCCCTAAGACTCTAGAGTTCTATCTAAAAGGGGTTTAGGTAAAGAAACTGGTTGGAATTATTGGATGTAGGAGGCTGGAGAACTTGAAATTGTATTTGCTTGCTGTGATTTACTCAGATTATATATTACAGATAAACATAGTAAAATTTCTTTCCTATTTCTATAAGTTTAAAAAATGTTAATTGTTTATAGCAAATATTATTGTATGGGTTGTTGCAATAGCAGCACTTATTTTTATCTGAAAATAGCTTTCAAAAAAGCTGGGTATGGAGTGCATGCCTATAGTCCCAGCAACTTTTGAGGCTGAGACAGGAGGATTGCTTGAGCCCAGGAGTTTGAGGCCAGCCTGGGCAACACAGCAAGACACAATCTCAATAAGCAAACAAACAAACAAAGAAAGAAATTGCTTTTGGGGATAAATGGATCAAGCAGAGCCAAGTTACCCTTTGGTTCTAATACCATTCATGGATTCTTCCATGTTGTTCATACCTCCACCTCAAAGCAGCCATATGCTCCTCTGTGCTTTCACTGTACTTTATATACTTTTCTGTTGGGGCTGTTATCACTTAGAGTTGTAATTATTTGTTTATATCTTCCACTAAGCCATTTTCTCTTCAACAGTAGAGATATCATACTATTCATTTTATGTCCATGCCCTTAGGTCCTGGCATAGTTATGCTCAATACCAATATTGTCTAAATTACAGATATAAAATAAGAACAAAGTTTGAATCAATATCTGCCATGACAATGATGTTTGGTGTGACCTGAAAACACAAGGTACAGCTCCAAAAAACCACTATTTTTTATGATGGTCTGAAAGTGATATTCATTCAGTAAAAATTATATTTGGAATTTCGATCTTTTCCTAGACTAGCAATAGGCAGAAGAATATTCTCTTATGATGTTAAATGTTGGCAGTTAGATGGCTGCTGATCCCAGTCAACCATAAAATCATTTAGTAAACATCTGATACTCTGTAATGTGCTGTATTCCTAAGCTATGATTTTTGCTAGGTTAGATGCATTAGATTGATTTTCAACTTATACGATTTTCAACTTATGAAGGGTTTGTAAGGATATAACCTCATTGTAAGTTGAGTGACATCTGTGAAAGCAGAAAGGAGTTGGGTGGGGACAATGCTGTATTAAGCTAGGAAATAACTAGAAAACTTAAAATAATAATTATAACAATGTCATTGGATTTTTAGCATTAATAGGTGTAACATCTATAATAATACCACAAGAGGGGAAATGGGAATACCAGTATTTAAGAGTAATCTTTCCATATATCACTGGAATTAAGATAGTATAAATCTAAAAGTGACTTTGATAGGGTAAGATGTACATGGTAAACCCTAAAGCAACCACTAAGAAAATCAAAACACATAGTGAAAAATAGCTAAAAAACATGACACATTAGGAAATATGTACTTACTGATAAAGAACAAAGAAAAAAGGAACAGAAGAAAAAAAGACATGAAATATGTAAAATCATTAAATATGATTGGAGTAACCAATCCAATCAAAAGGCACATATCAGACTGGAGGAAAAAAATCAGGATCCTACCATTGGCTACATACAGGAAACATAATCTAAATTCAAAGATACAAAGACACAAATATATTGAAGGTAAAAGCATGGGCAAACATATGTCATGTATTAGGGGCTGACTTGTGTCCTCCAAAATTTATATGTTGAAGTTGTAGCTCCTCATATCTCAAAACATGACCTTGTTTGGAAACAGGGTCTAGCTATGAATGGAGGGAGGCTTCCTCAACTTAATAAAGCATAGCTATGAAAAATCCACTGCTAATATCACACTTTGTAGTAAAAGACTAGATGCCTTTCCACTAAGATCAAGACCAAGACAAGGATGTCCATACTTGCCACTTCTATTCAATATATTGTGCTGGAATTCCTTACCATGGCAATAAGAAAAAAGATAGAAAGAAAGAAGAAAGAAAAGAAAAAAACATCTTTTTATTGGAAAATTTTAATGTACACGTTAATGTGATTCACTCTGACATGCTTTTCATTGTGACAATTTTCATATATGCATTTTGATGTACATTATTCATATAGG
This sequence comes from Pedetes capensis, assembly GCA_007922755.1. Taxonomy (NCBI): domain Eukaryota; kingdom Metazoa; phylum Chordata; class Mammalia; order Rodentia; family Pedetidae; genus Pedetes; species Pedetes capensis. The sequence goes on along the minus strand of VMDO01000904.1, from coordinate 139 downwards.
TTCCCAGTTACACTCTTGTATGCTTCCCGTCCCTCTCACCCTCCCCATATAAGTCTTCTCTTTTACTTGGTAATATTTTTCTATATGTCCTTGGGTTCCAGTCCTGTTTAAGATAGAAACTTTTCCTGTAGTGATCTTT